>CAEGAE010023640.1:0-11008 GCA_903067095.1 Girardinus metallicus | reverse complement strand
ATAGATATAGATATATATATATATATATAAATCTTAATGAATGACGACATTTGGAAATAAAATGTCAAAGGTGTAATATTTAAGTTTGCACCCAGCCAAAACAAAAGAAGTTTCAAAGATCTATTTGATAACCTGAATGGTTACTAGATTACTACAAAATGCTGCATAAATGAAATATGACTTAAATGAAATTTGACTTTGTAATATAACGCCTTGAAATTGAGCCTCTGTATCTTTTTTACATCATGCTGGCCCTTTAAGCAAAGAAACTAATGTAGAATTTATACTAGTTACTTTAAATACTAAATGCCAATCTTCATAGAACACAGTCTTTAGTACAGTAACTTCCAGACCACTGTGCGCACCTGAATATAAGCCGCACCCACTAACTTTGACAAGAAAAAAAGTGTACATGTACAGGTCGCACTTGCCTATTCTGCAGGTTTGTAACATGAGATATACGTTTTTTTTTAGACGTAAGCAGCTTGTAACATGGCTGCTTAAAAAACAAAAAAGAAAAGATCATTGATAATTACCTTCTTCAGTGTTGGAATTGAACTCGTTTTAAGTCTTTGTTTCGTTGTTGCTCTCATTGTCACTTTTGTCTAGAGGCGAATTTGCTCTGGAGTTTGTCCTGCCTCCTTCATCACGCAGCAGTAAAAGCCTTTCTAAACCCATTGAATAAAAAGGTGTGCTCTACCTGCATAACCGTGTTTAAAACATATGAGAAAAGCAGCGGCTTAAAGTCTGGAAGTTATAATGCTTGCTTTTAAGTGTAAGAAACTTTTTTTCAAATTACACAGGAGGCATCCTTTACAGAATAATAATATGTGTTCTAAATAATAATGATCAAATCAGTCACTCCTGGTGTGGATTTTACAAACTCAAGCAATAGTTTTTTTTGGTCACTTGATGACTGTGCAACTATTTTATTTGTTTATTTTTGCTTAATTTTGCCAGCAGCCTATCGTAAAGTCAAACTGGTTTGGAGAGGTGTTGAGTTCCCTGTATGTATGTTCCCTGCAGCCTGACAAGCACGTGAAGTTAATTGCATTATACGAGTTTTAAACCAACAGACATAATTGATGTTTTATTTTAGTTCCTCGCTCAGTTTGAATTACACAGTCTGAGTTTTTGCTAAACTCCCAAACAGTTGTCCAATTTTAACGATAAACGACAAGATCATTTTGTGTTTTAGGAACTCCATCGGTACATAGAGGACGGTCTGGGTAAGACCATGTCTGAAAGGTGCTCCAGCTCCATCACGTACGCCCTGCAGGCCACACAAATGGAGATGATAGGTAAAATATCAGGCAGCTAAATACTGGTACTTTTTGTCTGTTGTCTCTACATTGTCTCATGTACATATTGCTGCACGCTACAATGTTAGATCAGTAATGTCTGTGGTGAATCCATCAAAGTTTCATTAGATTTCATTAGACTTTATGAACACCTCTGACCCTTAGTTATGTGTCTGCTGTCAGGAAACTAAACTAGCACCTCTCTGTCCCCACATTGAAATGCAGCGTTTTGTGCAGGGTTAGATCAAACCCCATTTCCATCATGGCAGTAGAAGTGTAAGTGGTTGAGGAATATAAATACCTCAGCGTTCGCCTGGACAACAGAATGGACTGGAGACGCAACAGTGAAGTCGTCTAGAAGGATCAGAGCAGACTGTACTTCTTGAGGAAGCTCAGATCCTTCAAATTTTGCAGCAAGATGCTGCAGATCTTCTGTAAGTTTCTTGTTGAGGCCGTCATTTCTTCTGCTGTTACCTGTTGGGGCAGCAGCATCACATTCAGGCACCTAAGAAGGCTTAACAACCTGATAAAGAAGGTTGGTTCTGTTCTGAAGACGACTGAGGAACCTCTGGAGATGCTGGTGCAAAGAAGGATTTTACATAAAATAAAGAAAATGATGGACAACCCTGACCATCCTTTTCACGAGACTCTCTCAGAAGAACAGTGTCTTCAGTCAGAGGTTTCTTTAAATTTTCTGTAATACAGACCGCTACAGGAGATCTTTCCTGTCAACATCCAACACTATCCACAATTGAACATTTTGAATTAACATGAGATGCATTTAATTTCCCTTTAGAATCAATACCGTATATTTGAATTTGAATTTTGAAGTCGAAATAGCTAATTTAAACACCTGATGATCTGTCTGAGAGTATTTGCGTGGGTTGCCCTTTTTCTTCTTTTTTTTTTTTTTTTACTGAACCAAAACACTGAATTCCCACAGCACATCTACATGTCAAAGCCAAGCTGCCATAACTGACCTACTTCCCTCTCCCTTGCTATTTTTGTATATTAAAATGTTGCAACGTGTCTATAGACGAAGAGAGGCGCTATGTGCTACCTGCCACTTGTAAATAATTTTATTAGCCTAACTGTAAATAGTTCAAATAATTAGAGTAATACATACAGACCCTTTCCAAAAAAATAAAAGTTGTTTAATTCCCATAATTTCACTGAAAAAGTTAGGCTTTCATAGGTTATAGACTCAAGGCCCACAGTTTAAACGATTTCAAGTATTTGTTTGTTTATTGTTACATAATTTGTGCCCAGAAGTAGAAACTTCTGGGCACCACAGTTGTCTTCCAGTCAGACTTGGAAATGGGAGGGCTGGGAAGACTGGTTACTGAACGACATGCATAGGATATTGATATGTTGGAAAACATGCAGAACTTGAACCAGATACTTTAAAGTAACGGTATTATTTGAGCTAAGCCATGCAGGATAGAGAAATCTACATCCCAGCCTCCTTGAGTTTCCTCCCCACGTCCTCAGATGGTTGGTGCCGCTTCACAATCTCTACCCGGAAAATCGGGGAAGATGAGAATCCACACCCCGTCGTTTGTCAGAGGGGTGTTCTCCCGCGCCAGCCGCAGTATTGTCTCCTTAACTCGAAAGCTGTGAATCTGTGCCGTCGTGTCACAGGGTCGTGACCAGTGTCAGGTGGCTCTCCCAGTCAGTGAACTCTGACAACCTCAGTCCTAAAGGGACTTCTAATGAAGAACACGTTGCTTTCAGGGAGGGAGACGGGGAATTAATGAGCGTACAAACTCAGCTTAATGTTTGCACTTACAGTTTGCACATTGTTGTTATTAGGAAGATGAGCATTTTGATCATATTTTAATGTAAAAATCACTTTCACCATCCACTTTAATTGAGTTACTGTTGTTATTATTGACCCCAGTTATCAACAGTTTTATGCTTCTTTTTGTCATCATCTCATGGATGGTTTTGTCTCTGAAAATGTAAGTTGATCTCAAGTGACTTTTAAATCATTTTTATTATAGAGGGCCTGAAGCCTCTGCTGCCAAATTCGATCAGAGAGCAGGCCAACAAGATCATTCCTCGTCAGTTCTTCAACCTTACATATGACCTGGCCTGTGACAAGCTTTGTAGTGATTTTCAAGAGGATATCAGCTTCCACTTTTCCCTTGGTTGGACCATGCTTGTCAACCGGTTTCTAGGGCCCAAGAACACCCGACGGGCCCTCATGGGCTACAACGACCAGGTAATCTTTCCAGGTTTTGGAAAAAAGACTGCTTAGTCCGTCGCATTATCTGGATGGCATTAATTGGCCTCTGGTGATGAAGAGCCTTGTTGTTTTTTACCAGGATGTTATTTTTTCTATCTATTATTTTAGCAGGTTTCTAGGATTTCCTTCTTTCTCCTTTGAAATACTGGCAACATAGGAGTATTTTGGTCAATAATTCACTGTATTTTACATGTTTAAAAGGTTGTGCTGTTGTAGAAGCATGACCTATAGTCACGCCCGAATAAAAGAGATCTGTGCTTCTTTTTTTTTTTTTTTTTTTTTTTTTTTTGCTGCTAAACTTGCAGGTTCCTCGGCCCATGGCCCTAACACCGGTCAGCACCAGCATGCCTCCATTCCCACAAAGTTCTGTGACTCAGGAAGAGCTCATGGTCACCATGGTGACAGGTCTTGCATCTCTTACATCGCGTACTTCCATGGGTGTCCTGGTGGTCGGCGGCGTGGTAAATACATTTTTTGAAATCTTTCCAAATCTGCGTAGTCATAAAAACATTCTACAGCCATCAATAATTCCCTTCCAATTGAGTCACTGTTACACTGATGGTCACTAATCACGCCTCGTAGGCAAATGACGCAGTGAACACAACTGACAGACCCTACTGTCATTAATCGGTTCTTACCGTCTTTACCTTGCTAAGAAAACCTCTTACAGTCAGGCTACCTAGCTGCTGCTGGTTAGCGCTGTGTTTTTGTGATGCTGCTTGAAATTAGCTTAATTGTTTTTAGCCAGTCCTGGTCAGCGTGTCCGCCAGCACAGCACCAATTCCAAGTCTTCTGGCTTGGCTTTGTGCCTCGGAATGAGCACAAAGCCAACACAAGCGAAGCAAAAGTGTTAAGTCTTCGAGACAAGGACCGGCATTGGTGCTTGTCCCATCAGCCTGGGGATCGTTTAAACTCGGAGAGCAATGGCAGAGACCGAAGCACATGCGTTCCGCCACCAGCTTTCTCACTCAACCCTGGAGAGACGGGTAAAGTTCTTGGAGAAAGTGCTGGGCGAGGCTGCTATCGTGTCCAAATCTACTGCCCTGCAAGTCATTTTGTTCAATTTTGACAAGGATGTCTTTTCAGTCGTTGTCCTCGCTTCCAGGTGGGCGTAACCAAATATCAGGGAAGCTAACAATGAAGCTGTATAGCAGGAAGAAGAGGGAGGTCATGTATACCTACATGTATAGGCCCTGTCTGTGGATGGCCATGAGTCGTCTTTTTTTTCTGTGGCTAAAGCTGGATGTGTAGTGGCCCTCCTATCCGCCTTCAAAGAAAGCATTGTGATTTGCCACGTTTTGTCCGCTCCACAGACAAAACGTGTGTCTGTGGAGTTCCCACAAAGTGTGGGAACTGTCCATGTTCCCACACTTTGTTTTGGAACTGAGGACTTTGTGGCTCAAACTACTGTCTCGCCGTGTCACGGTACCTGGCTGTGGACAGTGTTTGGACCTGGAAGGTGCTGAAATTACTGTAGATTTCAGCACCATTTGCGCATAATCATCAGCAACTAAGGAGCTGGTGATCGATTTCAGTAGAAGGGCTACTCAAATTGTACCAGTAAACATCCAGGGTTTGGACATCGATAATGTGGAGCAGCACAAGTATCTCGGGGTTCAACTCAGTGACAAACTCGACTGGTCCCATAACACAGATGTCCTGATTTAGAGGGCTTAACTTGTCTCTGCTTGCTGAGCAGACTGAGGTCGCTTAGTAGGACAGGATACTACTTAGAGCTTTGTATGAATCTAGTGGCTTCAGTGATTTTCTGGGCTGGTAGAAGCTGAGAGAGGGACAGAAATCCCTCTCTCCATTGAGGAGGTGAGAGGACAATGTTAGCTAGATTGAGAGCAATTACGATCAACTCGTCTCTGCCTCTATATGAGATTGTGGGGGCCTTACGCAGCTCCTTCAGCAGCAAACGGATACATCCACGTTTTAGAAAGGAGAGATGCCACACATAACAGCTGACGTCTCTTTGAGATTTATTTTTTATTAAGTTTTCTCGTAAACAATATTATGCTACAACCTTTTTTTTTTTTTCACTTCGATTTGTGAAAATCTAGGTCAGTTCTAGTTCTGAAAGTTTGGTCATCCTCGTTGATCCTTCTATTATCTGTTTAAAATCCTACTCGGTATATTATTTAATTTCCTTCTCTTGTCTTTACTGTTCCAATTTATATTAAAATCCCCCAATAGCATCACTTCATTTCACAAGTCACACTGCCTGAGTAGTTCATTAAAATAAAATTAATTATAAGACTCTGCTCTCTTATCATTAGACGCTGACATCGATAGGGTTCACTGATTACATCTTTTTCAGGTTCTGGAAACATTTCGACGAGGAAACAATTTTGTTAAATGGGTTGAAATATTATACAGCAATCCCTCAGCTGAAATAATGACAAACAGGATGTATGTAAAACACTAAAAATCAATAGGGGCTACAAACAAGGCTGTGGGCGTGATAATTGTTTGCACAATTTTCTTCAGTGTTTTGCTGCAGAAGAGGTTAAGATAACTTGAGGCTTTTGCTACTGTACGCAGATTTGGAAGGCAGTGGGATGGCGCCTGATTGCGTTATCACTGGGTCTTTATGGGCTTCTCTACGTCTACGAGCGACTCACATGGACTACCAAAGCCAAAGAGAGAGCCTTCAAGCGACAGTTTGTGGACTACGCCAGTGAGAAGCTGCAGCTAATCGTCAGCTACACTGGATCCAACTGCAGCCACCAAGTCCAGCAGTGAGTTTCAACCGTGGTGTCAACGGATACAAAAATCAGATTACATGTCTCGACAGTAAAAAGTGTCTACTACTTGGTAAACTTGTTGTGTTTCCGTCTTGTCTTTGACAGAGAGCTGACAGGCGTGTTTGCACAGCTGTGCCAGCAGGTAGACGTCACCCGTCAGAACCTCGACGATGAAGTCAATGAAATGAACAGGAAGATTGAGCTCCTGGACAATCTACAGAGCAAGGCTAAACTTCTACGGTAAGATACCGTCGTATGAGGCGTTTGGAGTTACGGGATGGGCTACATGTCAGCGTCTTCGCTGTCCACATGACTACGCAAGGGCGGAATTTTTACTCTGAGACCTGTCTTTTTTTTTTTTTTTTTTTTTTTTTAAACTTTATGTTTATTGGTTGTTTTACATTTATTGATCACATACAAAAAGAAGAGAACAACTGTTGGCAAGAGAAATTACTTACATTCTGACAAAGATAAACAGTTACAGGTGTGAAGCAGCATTCAGATTTACTTTCCAATTTTAGAGCAGCATATATAATGTCAAAGAATAAGAGACCTGATTCAGTTATTCTCTAGAAATCTAGTCCATTTGCTCCATCTCTTTTTGTAAAGATCCACCTGCGGTCTCAGGATATAAACGTTAACGTTTCCATTTTGTGTGTTTCCTCCATCAGTTTCAGCAGGTCCTTTAGCATCGGTGGGGTCCGGTTGAAGCCATTTCCGAGTGACCTTTTTTTTTTTTGGCTGTATCACTGAAGATTTTTACTGAAACCTGTTTTAAGAGAAAACTGTTTTGGGCTCCCTAACATTTCCTTGTGGGTGTGGGGCACAAATACCGTATTTTCCGGACTATAGAGCGCACTGTGGAAGTTGGCAGAAAAAGACGAAAAAGTAATTTGAGTCTTGTTTTATTCTCAATGTCTTCCAACCAAAACCAAAAATAGAGTGAAAGACAAACGTTGGTGTCTTCTCACCTTCTCCCCTTCACAATAAGAGCATACATTCGGGTGTGAAATATATACATTTTATCCGCCACAGCACCTTACTACAAGCCGCATCTACAAAAAAAAAAAAAAACTGGAAACGTACATAATTAAGCCTCACCGGGCTATAAGCCGCTGGTATCTGCGCCGCTCTAAGATACCAGATTGATAGCCCTCAACTTAAAAGCTGCATCTTATGAACTTCTTCATGTTGTTTCCATGATGAGGGGGTTTGAGTTTGAAAACATTTCTCAGCTGTGCCAACTTGTTCTAAATGAAAATCAGCACTTTCTTCTTTGATTTCCAATTCTGACTTCCAATGATTCACGTCTTGCTGAAGAGCCCCCTGGTGGTGGAAGAAAAATCCACAGAAGAGCCGCACTGGGCTATAAGTCGCGTGGTTCAAAGCGTGGAAAAAAAAGAGCAGCTTATAGTCCGAAAAATACGGTAGTCAAAAACTTTACCATTTTAGAAGAAAAACATTGGTGTGTGGTCAGACCCTAAGGAAATCCAGCAGACTGTATTGCGTCAGACCCTAAGGACCCTATGGCTTAGTGCATTTACATGTTTGTGTACTCTAAGTTCCCCAGTATTCTGCCTTGTGTCTGTTCTAGTCATAGCGTTACTGAAAATTAAAATTAAAACCATCTTAGAAAACCGGACTTTGTCCTTTTATCAGTATTTATTTTTACCCTGCCAGACACTCGCCGATGCCTAAATGCAGATCTGAATTCCGTCTTCTTTGTTTTTTTTCTCTCGTTAGGAACAAGGCAGGCTGGTTGGACAGTGAGCTCAATATGTTCACCCAGCAGTACCTCCAGCAGAGCAAGTGACCCAGGCAGAGCTTCCTTTGAGACTGAGCATCATCAGGGGAACATGTAAAATGCTTGCATGGCTAATTTGTGATGTAATGGTAATGTTCTGTTCAGAAGAGACGGCTAACACAAGTCAACAGAGCACTGTCGTAATTGCTGTGTTTCTATAAACAGTGCAGTACGCATGTCATGCAAAGCCTCTTTGAATGACAACAGAAGTAAATATTCCTCTCTGTACATCTCCATGTGCGTTCTTTCATCCTCACATGCGCAAATTCGGTACATCTAATGAATTTCAGTGTCATGTTTGTAGAATAAGTTATATTTTAGCTGAAAAAGTAACACACACTTTGTTCTCACCTGTTCACTGTTAGCATCTTAACTTGTGGATGTTCTCAACCAATGTGTAAAAAGCTTCAGTGTACGTCTGCTTTTGGAGTTACGTCAGTTCAAGTGAGTCTGATTTTATAGCTCTGATTCAACAACAAATGTTTCAAGTAGGGCTGCACGATTTACCGCGAACATTTTGTCGTCACAATATAAACTGTATGCAATATTCATATTGCACAGGACTGTTTGGAGTGCAGTAATTGTTGGCTAATGTAATTCGACTAATGAACTTAGATTTTTTTTTTTTTATGATATTTTATGCTATGCTGTGCTATATTATGTTTAGCCAGTTTGACAGTTTCATGGCAGGAGATGCTCACACCAAACACTAATGATTTTAGATAAAATGATGCTAAAGGTCAGAGAGTGATAGAAGCGCAGGTCAGGAAGGAAAGGAGAAACCGATATTGTCGACAAAATATTTACCGAAGTTTATCGGCGTCACAAGATTTTAATATTGTGCAGCCCTATTTTCAAAGCACTTTACGAAGCAAACGGATTCTGTTTGTGTACAAAAACATACTATAGTCTCTGTCTAAACATACAGATACCAAGTCAAGTACAAAATCATTTCAGTTTGATCCTATTTATAAAACAAAGCAGTACATTTTATTCATCATTCAAATTGGTCAAAGGTTTCTATCAACAGAAACCTTTTGATGCATGTATGGCTAAAAACCAATTAATCCGGAGCCATTTTATACTCAGTTTGTAGCCTAATTTATTGTTGACTATATTGTTGAGCCAAATTAACAATAAGTTCAGATGTGTGATGTTTTTTTTTTGTTGAGGTCTTGTATAAATGTAAAAACAGTTTATTTTGTCAATGTATTTCCCTCTTCAACAATTGGCAAACATTATTTCCAACAAAATGATTACATTGTTCTTGTACGTGCTAACAAATAAAAATTTTTTCTTTCTCGTTATTCTGGTACTTAGCAAAAATTAATAACTTTGGTGAGTCTCGCTCATCTACAACTTCTGTGACTGCTTTACCAATAGCACCTTATGCTATTATTATCCTTATTATTATCCTTATTTGTGGAAAAATGCCTTTGTGATTTTTTTTAAGTTTATAATCTGAGGCCCACTCAAAGCTGCAGAATGCAGATTTTATGAAGTTTTTTTTTTTTTTTTTACATATTTGTTGAGATTATGTTGAGATAATCTGTGAAAAATTGAGCTCCTCTGCCTTCTCCCAGTGTCCCCAGAAGCAACTACAGAAATTCAAAGCTTGCTCAGAAACAACCAGAGCACAGGAGTGTCTCCCTGCCGTGTATTCGCCGGTGTTACCCTCCCTGTGCTCTCTGCTGTACTACACCACCCCTTCTCCATTTCCTTGAAAACGCTTCTACTTTTCCTATGTGTGATGTGCTAATTATCACTTGGCTTACAGTAAAGATGACTTCTGGTCAACCCTGTTTTTGTTTTCGTTTTTTACGAGCTTTTTGTTCAGAGGCTGCGTGTTTATACCAGGGATTAGCTGCTAACTTCTGGTAGGTCTGATGTACTGCATCCGACCGAGCAACACGCGCTGAGAAGGAGGAGACGTGGGAAATACGAGCAACATTGATGACGAACAGGTGTTATGCCGAGAAACGCGTGCCTGCCGTCAATTGCACGCTCTGTCGCGGGAGCGCGCATCGCTCTAAACTCTGGCATATTGATGAGGAAACGGACTGAAATCTGACCGAAGAGGAAACTTTTAAAGATACTCGTAACATTATCACGTTTCTTAACCACGTAAGCCCTAAAGGGTGCATTTTAATTTCTGAGCCTGAGCCTTAATATTCAATATTTCCTGTTGGGTTTGTCTCTTCATTTCTTCATGTTAGCAGGAGGATGCATTTTACGGCAAAGCCTATTATTAGCCTACTGATACCTGCATGCCCTCTCTATTTTCCTCAAATATTATCCCATTGATATAAAACTCGTACCAATAGTTCATAGAACATGCGTTTTATTTCTTCAGGCTGTTTTGTGTAGCTCAAATAAATGAAACTGTAAAAAACAGAAAAAAAAACACTGCATGTCTACAGTAAAATGACAGCTTCCTGAGGCTTCAATGAACCACCTTTGATGATGTTAGCTGTAAAATTTAACTTTTAAGTTGTTTTCCTGATGGAAGTTTCAGATTCAGTAATTTATAATAGTCCCAACTTTTTGGGCAAATAAAAGCAACACTGTTTTTAAAACCCCCCAAATCATTTCTGTCCACATATTTTTTTCTGTTAGATTTTTGCCTTAATAGTGAGATTTTTGTGTGAACTTTCTAATACTTTATAGAGACATGGTAGAAATTTCTGCTAACAGACTTTTGGCTGCAAATCTGTTAACAGTCTTTGTCGTTACTGGACATAACGTTTCACATAATCAAAAATCATAGAAATAAAACACTGTAAATGTATAACACTGTGTGCAAGGAATCCATATGGGGGCCAACTTTTAATATTCAGTTATTGAAATAAATTAGCTTTTTAATTTACTAATTTAAGATGTGGACATTTACAGTTATTTAAATCAA
>CAEGAE010023639.1:0-43735 GCA_903067095.1 Girardinus metallicus | reverse complement strand
AAAGATTAATGCAACACTGGATGGAAATAAATCTTGTGACACTGCAGAAGCTTATTGAAACAATGCCACAGCGAATGCAGGCTGTAATCAAAGCTAAAGGCGGCCCAACAAAATATTAGAAAGTGTGACCATTTTTTGGTGGCGACTTTTTTTTTTTGGCCAGGCAGTGTATTTTTTGAAAGCTGTTTTCAGTGACATGGCCACACCCAGGGCTAATTACTGTCAGATCTGGAGAATCAGAAAATCCTTTAAATCAAACCCGTCTGACAAGACAGCGTAGATAAAAACAGCTTGAAAGCAGAAACTCACAGAATGATCTAAAGGAATTAAAGAGGAGATGAAAACAAGGCTATGAAGATCTAAAAGTGTATAAAATGTTACAACGCAGTTTCTAAGGTTTCTGGACATAGTGTGGGACATTATCTACAAAAGGAGAAATGGCGGAGCAGTGATAAATATGTTCAGAAGCATCTGGCCAGTCAAATTTATTCCAAAAATCCAGAATAACATCTACAGCACTGTGGGATCAGTTGACTCACTAAGCATTCATGATTCAACACAAAGAAAGAACGAAACTCAGCATATCATCCATGCGACAGCTTCAAGCAAAAACTACGGTGCCCTCCAGGGGACTTGGGGAAAAAAAAATATTTTGCGTTTCCTCGCAATATGCTTACTACAATACTTGCTGGTCTATTTTGTATACAGTCACGAATGTCAATTTAACATTTCAAATACATATTTAAAGAGCCTAAATGTGCTGCTAATTGTGGTAGAGGGCCGCACTCGGTTTACTCGGGGAATCTCATCTGTCCGAAGCGTGTACTGTCATAACTGTGACAGAACAATCGATAAATGTTCTGTCACAGTTATCAATTTATTCCATCTTGATTATCATGCTTCAAACTTTTCAAGGAATGCGACACAGACTGACCGGGCCAAACAATGCACAAGTGCCGCTTCCTCATTCACACAAAGCCAGCACGCCAGCAACTTTCCCATTCATACCTGATGACGTCACGCCCACGTTGACCAACCCACCACCCAAGTGTCAAAGCCGCGTGCTCCTGTCATATCAATATTTACTTATTTCATTCATATGGCTCTTACAGAGCCCCAATGAAAACGTGTTTATTATTATTAACTCTTTGATGCAAAAAAAAAAAAAAGATTGAAACTCGATTTATTCACTGCATGTTTGTGTCTGTGTAAGGTTGAGATGCAACTGAAAACGGCCCTTTGAACCGTTCAGACTTCCAGCACAATCGAGACACAATCAAAACTGTGTCATTACCCCGCGATAATAGAAACAGTCCAAATAGTTTGGATGTATTTTTATTTCTTTCCTAATTACCGAAAGTTTCTGTTTATAGGTTTGTGGTGCATTTCTGTACCAAAGAAAAAGATATTCCATGAATGTTCACGAGATACTAACATTCATGGAAAAACCTTACATAACATTGCATTAAAGCAGAAAATACGGCGGCCCCGTAAGAAAGGCTTAGAGTATTCAATTATGCCACATGAACTGATCAGTACATTATAAAAGGAAGATTTTGGAGTGGCCTACTAAATAGTTTGAACATAAATTTGATTGAGATGCTGCGGCATAACCTTAAATTGACTGTTTATACTCATAAATGCTTCGAAGTGAGTGAATTAAAGGGGCAGTATTTTGTAAAATCGACTTTTTAGAGCTTTACATCATGTTATAATGTTATCCAATGATCAGAAACATAAGTGGGGTATTGCTTTGATTCTTTTATGCATGTTTTAGAAAACCTTTAATCTCCCGTGGCAACCGTTCAGCTGTGCAAAACGCTTGGGGCCACAGCTGAGCTGCAGTATCCAAGCTCCCACATTACAGTTCTTAAAGCTCTGCATTTCAAATGAGATTTTTCCATGTTATCTGTTCCTCTTTACCAACGCGTTCCTCCGCAGTACGCCCTCGAACAGATTGACACAGCCCGGGAAATGGAGGACCCAGACTACCTAACCGAAGGCTACCTGAACTTGGCGCGTAGCAACGAGAAGCTGTGCGACTTCCAGAAGACGGTGTCTTACTGCCAGACCTGCTTAAACATGCAAGGCACCACAGTAAGCCTGCAGCTCAACGGCCAAGTGTGTCTGAGCATGGGCAACGCCTACCTGGGCCTCAGCGTCTTCCAGAAGGCCCTGGAGAGCTACGAGAAGGCCCTGCGCTATGCACACAACAACGATGACAAGATGCTGGAGTGCAGAGTCTGCTGCAGTCTGGGAAACATCTATGTGCAGCTGAAGGTGTTCTGAATACTGTTGTTTATGAAAATAATATACTGAAACTCTGAAGAATGTTTCATTTCAACCTGGTTGTTAATCAGCTTTATTTATTCCAGATGTATTTTAGGAACGTAGTCCAAAAATTCTGAGGACCAACAGCCTCAAAACAATTTTCATTATGATTTTCCTTGTCCTTTTGACGCCATTTAAAGTGCCAGAGTGTCTGTTATTCAGTGGTGTCTGACACCACTGCATAAAGACCTACTGCTATAAAATAATAATCAGGAAAAAAAAATCTGAAATTTAGAAATATTTCACTCTCTTGTCTAGTTAACACTGTTGCAGTTAATTAAAATATCATCTAAAAGTTCATTTGTAACAGCTGAATTGAAAAGGTGAACCTCATTTCTTAGATTTATTTATTAGCTAAGAGCAGCATTTCATATCTACTTGCTAAACTTCAAGTCATTCTGTAAGATTCTAAATCTAAATTTATCAAGTTTATATAGTGTTTATATGCATATGCATAAGTTCATGGACTGCATCAAAATCAAAATAACAAACATGATATGGATCAAAAAATTCTATTTCTGGTAGTTAATATATTATTTTAGCTGCTTTTTAGCTTTAAGTGCAACTGGCTAGTATATTTTATAGTTTGTGTAAAATATTTATGTAAATATCAAGACATCATACTTTACTTACAGTTTTTGGTCCTTTTGCCCCATAAGCCCCAACCAGTCCTCTCAGGATGAGAGGACTGGTTGGGGCTTATGTGGTTTCCTTTTAACACATAAGAGGAACCACAAAGTCAACATCCTAACTAATACTTAGATGATTAGTTTAGTTTAGTTTAGTTTAGTGGTTGGTGATATTGTGATAAAACAGATCAATATTAAATGCCTAAAATTATTACATGATGTAGACATGGGCCACTGTGAGATTTTCTAACTATAGCCTCAAATAGAAATGTCATGCCATGTCCTACTTACACAAAAAAGTAAAGCAAAAAGAGCAAGAAGATTTAGATGGTAATAATAGATAATCTAAACAGAAAACCAACAGTCATTCTGTCAATAGCAGCTGAAATAACACAATTGATTAATTGTAAAAAGCAAATTAAATAAAAGCTGTTTTCTTAAGGAGATTATTTATTTGTTCACTAACAGACTAATAGAATATTATAAGTTGTCATTAGGTTTATCATTAGGAAGAACATGCTGCTCATAATATTTATTACTTTCCACACTGTGAACTGATGAATTTGCTTGTTCTGTAAAAGGGGAACAGTTGCCTTCTTTCTGCAAGCTGACTGGCTGTGTGCAGAAACAGGTTGGGGACGGAGAGTGATGGTGCATTGTTACTCTTTTGCTCAAATACATCTGGAAGAAGCTTGGGTCACTCTGGCATGAGTTGTGTTGTCCAAAGACGGCAGACAAAGCCAAATAGGACTTCTAATACTAGGGCGTAAGTGGTGTACTACGCAATATATTGAAACTGAAGAACTGTAATTCTGCACATCTGATGACAGGACTACGAGAAAGCCCTGTTCTTCCCCTGCAAGGCAGCTGAACTCGTCAACGACTACGGCAAAAGCTGGAGCCTCAAGTATCGCGCCATGAGCCAGTTCCACATGTCTGTGGCCTACAGGAAGCTGGAGCGTCTGCCCGACGCCATGGGGTGCTGCGAGGTATTGTTGTAAAGGAAACCACATCATATAGATCTCCTCAAAGACTTTAAGAATCTCCCAATTTAGGTTTGCTCACCAGGATTCTGTTATATATGTTGTGCTTACTGCTGACAGGCGCGAGCTCCAGTTGCTCTGCCGTCCCCAGGCCTTGGACCTCTACAAAAATATTCTCACAGAGGCGCTGGTTTAAAGTGTTAATGAAAAGGGCCCCGCCTTGTTCTAATTATGTGCAGAGGGTGAAAAATAACTTGATGTCATTGCTTTGGAGTGTAAAAGTATAGCAACAAGAGACATTTCAGATTTATTACATTTGACCAAACAGATTACACAACCTGGGATACTTCAGATACCGGAGCACCCACATCCTAACCCTCTGAACATTTACTGACATGAAAAACTGAAAATAGAAATAGCTATTTAAGAGGTGTATGTTGGTAACCTAAGCTGGAGATGAAGAGCCTTTAAGCATCATTTGTGTTGTGCTTTGACAGGAATCCATGAAGATTGCTCTGCAGCATGGCGACCGGCCCTTGCAAGCTCTGTGCTTACTGAACTTTGCAGACATCCACCGCTGCAGGCATGATGTTAATGTAAGGCAACATTAATGCTTCTGTGTGAGACTGTCTTTCCAGGCTAGTTGCTCTGCATTTTGTTTTAATCTTTTTTTTTTTATTCTGACTTATTCTAGCACATTTATTTATTTGAGAAATGTGTATAAAATACATGCGGTTGTTCTTTTAAATCATTTAGAAAGCATTCCCTCGTTACGAGTCTGCACTGGGCATTATGACCGAGATCGGAAACCGTCTTGGACAAGCGCATGTCTATCTGGGTGTTGCAAAATGTTGGCTTCTGCAGAAAGAATATGACAAGGTTTGTGCAGTTGGATATGTATACCTGTACCTTGTTTGTGAAACTGGTTTATTTGTTTAATTGGTTTCTGGAACAACAACTTTTGTGATAAATTTCTTGTGTTTGTTTTTTCTTCAGGCTCTTGAATCTTTGGAGCGAGCGCAGGAGCTTGCAGACGGAATGGGAAACAAGGTAACTGAAGCTTATGAAAAGAATCAGCAAAATTTACATATAAGCTACAAAGCCTTTATCAGTCTACATGTCGATGTTTGTCTTGTGCCGAAGCTGTGCAGCCTGAAGGTTCACTCTCTACGTGAGGGCATCTACCGCAACAACAAGCAGCAGGAGGAGCTGCGAGAGCAGGTGGTGAAGTTCCTGCAGTGTGTGGAGGAGCTGGAGCTCTACTGCGGCATGTGTGGGGAGTCCATCGGGGACAGGGACCAAAAGCTGCAGGCGTTACCCTGTTCCCACATTTTCCATCTCAAGTAGGTGTTTACTGTCTCCCAATTCATTCCAATTACACCCCTCAAACTTTGTTGTTTTTTTTTTTACAAATAAAAATCTGAAAAGTGTACTGCAAAGTATCCTTTATGGTATGTTTCTTTGCACTTCTAGAGAGCGCATCCAACGCTGAAGATTTAAAAAAAATGTTCTGCCAGAAGATAAACATTCTCGAGTCTCAAGTCTTTTACGACCTCAAAACTCCTCTAAGAGTTCCCTACATTAATCTCTATCTGTTCTGACCAGCGTTGTGATCTCTGCTATAAAAATCATAATACCACCATGTTTCACTGTGATGGTGGCCACACACAGAATTTTGTATGCAGGCCAGAATGCTGGATTTTGGGTCTCATGTGATCAGATCACCTGCTTCCATGTGCTTGCCCTGTACATAATTTGTGTCAAAATACAAAGGTGATTTCCTTGAGCCCCTCTTAATTAAGTGCCAGATTTGTGGAGTGTAAAAAGGTGAATAATCAATCAGGGGAATTGGTTGTCCTGGCCTTTTTTTCTTTATTGATATTAAAGTAAAGAAGAATGAGTACAAATCCAAGCCTTACTTATAAGCTTTTATTTGTTAAACATTTTTAAAACTTTGTATGATTATCCTTACGATTCAAAATTATGTGCAGATTTGCATTGGTCTAGCACAGACGTAAAAATAAAGTGTCTTTATTTTATGTCCTGTCCCCAGATGTCTGCAAACAAACGGGACGAAGGGTTGTCCAAAGTGTTTCAAATCCTCCATCAAGCCTGGATTTGTGTGACTGCCACCGTCAGTTTGCATGTTGGTTCTGCAGACACGGCATGACGCCTTCAAGGCTCTGGACTGACGTGAAGGCAGCAGGCAGCCTTAGGATGTGCTGAATTTCAAAAAGGCACAAACGTTTGGTCCTCTGCACACGGGACGGCTTCTCTAACGCAAGAGCGTCCCCGAGTCTGTGGCTCGCAAACCCAGATTAGGGCCTCAGTCTCATTGAGACTTCAGTCTCAGTCCATCAGAGGAGACACTTTATAACAAACCGTGTTAAATTGTGAGATAAGCTGAAAAATCGGATGAACTGGACATCTGTTGCAACAGGATAAGGACCGCCAACGTCACTGGCTGTTGTATGTGTAAGAACTGTTTAAAAACAATGAGATGAGTATTTGATATCTAAAATCAATGCATACGTCAAAATTCACCACAGTCTCTCTGCAGGAATTGTTTTTCTCACAACAGCACTGTCACTCCTGAATAATATTGCTTTTTTTTTTCATGTACATAATGTTCTCATGTCATTTTCTGGTAAACATTTGGTTGAGTTAATGTATTTTTTTGTTGTAAAGCTAACTAAAATCTCTTAACTTTTGAAAAACTAGTATGTCTTTACAAACAGGTACACGCAGCTGTATTATTATGTTCTTATTATTACTTTCTTTTATTTATAGAGGTAAAAAAAAAACTGACCTTTGATCAGTCATGTAGGCACTCAGTTTCTTGGGGAAGATGTAGAGTTTCAGTTTAATACATTGTTAGTATTTTTATATCACTGTTTGTATTTTACTTGCAAAGGCATTGAAGGGATTGGCCTTTTTTGATGGATAAAGGAAAAAAAGCTAAATAAATCTGGTCTTTTTACATGAGCTAAATGAATAACTAAGCAACAATGTGAGATTATGAACCCATTTATTTATTTATTTTACTGTTTATTACAGTATTTCTTAATATTCTTTGAGATTTACTATCAATATTCCATGTAAATTATTTACTTCTAGCTTTATTGTTTTACCCAGGAGGGAAAATATCTTTAGCTAAATAATGTGCTTTGTTTGCAGGCCAGGTTTCAGATATTTTAGAGACTGAAGGTAATCTGCCAGTGCAGCTATTTACACTCAGAACTTTAGCTTTAAAATATATGGTTCCTAAGAAATCTGGAAAAGAGTCAAATTTGGAATCAGTATTTTCTCTATCTGGACAAATAGGAGAAAATGACTTGGAAAAAAATAAAAAAATATGCGTATTTACAGACTTTATTCTTGCTCCATTGCTTAAATCTTCCTTCTGTTTCTGGGAAATTACGTCTGGAATTTGTAGGAACCCTGTAATTAACTGCTGTCTTTGTTTTACAAACTGCAGTATGACGAAGAAGAAATCATTGGAATTTTTTTCGTCACCAACATCATTACAAATATTGCACAAAAAAAAAAAACATGTCAGTCAGGATTTTAAGGAAGCTGACTTCAGCTTTGAAAGCCAACTGGTTCATGTTTGCAGTCTAAGAAAAAAAACGATGATTCATTGTGAGTGTACCTGCTGAGGCAGTTTATTTAAGGTGACCGCTTGGATCCAGTAGATAGAGATCATCCTGCCATTTTCTTTAACAATATAAACTACCTCTGTTTTTGCCACCGATCTTGGAAACAAGAGTAGTTTCTGTTAGGATTTTCAAGTCATAATGAGGTACAGATTCAAATGCATAGTTAGAATACTGATCAAACTATGTTACTGTGTCTCATATGGAAGTGTTTTATTTTTGAAAATAAAGGGCAGTTACAGTGAATATGTGTGTTTTTTTGTTTAAACTTTTTGCACTCCACACAGACACCTTTACATGGAAGTCCTTCATATGTAATCACGTGGAATCTTGAACATGCTGGGATTTTTAACTTGCTCGACTAGCTGGGCAGCATTTGCTGGAATCAGTCAGTGTAGAAACAACAATCATGTTTTCTTATCTAGTCACTCTGTAGGCGGACACCATCATGATATCAGCAAAGAAATCTGTCTCTGAGGAAGAAATATCCTGTCCTCAGTGCTCCAACATTTATACTTACCCCGTTCTTTTACTATGTGGACACAACGTTTGCAAACTTTGCCTGCACAACTTCTGGGAGTGGAAAAAGTGTCAAGAATGTCCCGTGTGCGGCACCAAGTCTTCCTCTGAGATGCCTCCTGTCAACCAGGATCTGAAGCTAATCGTGGATCAGTTTCAAAACAAAAAGGCTATGGCTCAGGAGATTTGTGTGCTTCATAAGGAGAAGCTGAAGGTTTTTTGCGACAATGATGAGGTTCCCATCTGTCTCGTCTGCCAAATATCAAGGGACCATAAAGTGCACAAGTGCTGCCCAGTGGAGGAAGCAGCTCAACAGAAAAAGGTATAGTTGGAATAAAAACAAGGAAGAATCATACATGGTAAGACAGCATTATAAGAAAGACAAGCATAGCTACCTTCTGGTACGGTAGCCATACTTGGTTCAGCTCAGGTGAGGATAAGCAGATTTTTTTCTGTGTGTTTGTAAAGTATTAGAACATAATGACCAGAATTGTACCAACGTTGTATCTTAGTTTGCTATGAAAATGAAATGTAGCTATTCAGGAAAGCATTTTGAAAGTGTTCTTAATGTTCTCATTTTAGACAGAAATTTCTAACATCCTGGGGTCCTTAAGAAAGAAAGCAAGAACAATGAGTAAAACAAAGCACCAATGGGAGGAGATCAAAACTTATATAAAGGTAAGAGTTTTTGAGATTATTTTTTTCTTGGGTAATTTCACTAACTCCACTGTTTAAAACCTAATTTTGAGCTCTTAAGTTACCTTTTTCCTGTAGGGATGGAAAAGTCCCTCCTTAGTAAGCACTAACCAGAATAACCAGCCTGCTCCAATGTTACAGACTCAAAGTAATGAAATTGAGATGGCGATAAAGGGGGAATTTCTGCAGCTTCACCAGTTCCTCAAGGATGAAGAAGATATGAGGCTGAGAATGCTCAAACAGGAAGAGCAAATAAAAATACAGGTCATGTGTAATAAGATTGAAGACATAGAAAAGGAAATCCAGGCTCTCAACTCCACCATCAGCAAAGTAGATATTGTCCTCAGAGCAAAGGATTTGCCATTCCTACAGGTACATTCTACTGATTTTATTTCTTTGATAAAATAGTAAAGATTAATTTAAGTAAAATTCTAAGTCAACAGTTGCATGTTCTCTTTTCATAATATGTGCTTTTTAGACATTTGAAATAAAATTAGGTGAATTTGTGGATACAGGCCCAAAGGAAATGACACCGACCTCTGAAATATACACAAAAAGCAAGAAGAGGATCATTTAAATTGATGGTAGAATTGAACCATCTTTTAATCGAGTCTCTCTCTGTGGACTCCACACAGCAGTTTGGTGTTAAATGATATTGTAAACGTTCCAAATGGAAAATTTGGAAACTACTGATCACTCAGAGGGAACAAATGAAATCTAAAATTTTCAATGGGTCATGATTGCCATTAATGGTTAGAAGTTACGAGAATCTTCTTAGTTTTAAATATGGGCTGCACCCAAATGCATAACATACATTGGTTTGTAAACATATTCCTGCCCATTCAAGGTTTTCCACATTTTGCCACATTACAACTACAAGTTTTGGTGTATTTTTAAAAAAAAATTTGTAGCATGAATGGGCTTTATAGGCAGCAATTGGGGCAAGAGAAAAGAACAAATCAAGTACAACGTGTTTCGGAACAGCTCTGAGAAATGCAGAAATGATCAACACTAGAACTTGGTGCAGATGTGCGCTTGTAAAAATTGCTTAAGAGTGAGATTTTCAAAAACATCTTAAAATATTCTTACCGTGAAAATTGTTGGGTTCAACACAAAGTATTTCTCTTTCATTAACCACAGTTTTCATTTTCTTTTTAAATCCGGTCATTAATTGGATCAGCGCCGTTTACTTCAAAGCAAAAAGAGTGCAACCATTCATTGCACTTAGCTTGTTCCAGGCGTCGTCACAGAAACAGCAACCCACATCCTGTTTTTGTTGCTGACAACAAACAAAATAAAATTATAGACCAAGAAAACAGAATGGACAATTCATAATAAGTTGTTTTTAGATGGCTTAATGTTTTTAGATGGAATTTGAATTTTGCAGGCTTTCAACTTGACAGCCCATGTGAAAATATTTGGAAATCAGATTTAAATGGGGCACGATTCATTTGTCAGATTTTGTTTTCGCAAAACATTTAAGAGAACCATATAACACTTTGCTTTTTAATCTACAGTTGTGCAGTGATCTTTCACATTAAATCCCAGCAAAACTCACTACAGTTTGTGGCTCTAATTTTTTCACAAGTGGCTATAAAAGGATGTGCTGTTTTAGAACTAAAATAAAATTGATATGTAATAATACACATCCAAATATGGGTTGTACAAAATACAGCGACATTATGATGCTGACAGGAGGAAGTCAGAAATGCTGCTTGGGTAAACAAAAACTTTAAGCTCATGGTGCAGGCCTGTAAAAAAATATACATTTAGAAATGCAGATTATAAAATGGTTAAAGACTAAAGTCATATTCAGACTGAACATACTTAACTAAGGACATGTTTACCTGTGCATTTGCTCATGATTGCCTTGTGTAGCATACCCATCAGCAGAGGTCTACTTAGTGTTTGCATGATTACTCTGGATGTTTTTCCAATGACTGCATACAGAGTGCATACAATCTTTTTGTTAAAAAAAATTGTCTTAAACATTTTTTTTTTTACTTCATGTTTAGGAATACAAGCGAACAAAGCAAAGGTATGTGCAAGCTCTCATCGGCAAAAATCAGTAATAAATGTTTCCGTAAACCAATGTTGGTATGATTTTCACGTTTCAGCGTCAAACGCAACATCCTGGAACCTGAGACCATGAGAGACATTTTGATTAATTCTGCCAAGCATCTGGGAATACTCAAGTTTACAGTTTGCCAGAAGATGTTGAAAAATGTCAAATATGGTAAGCACATTTACAATTAGGTTTATAAAACCACTGATTAATCTATTAAAAAAATGATTTTTATATATTCATTAAACAGTCACTATGTTGTGACATTTTAAAATGAGAAATGTAACTTGAGAAGAGATGGAGCTGCTCTACCTCCACCCAGTGCTGCTATTGCAGCTGAAGAAATGTACCGCTCCGATCAAAATCAACCAATCAGAGCCAGGAGGAGGGTGTTAGCACCATCAATCAACCTCGTAAACACACTGCTAAATGTGCTAATGGTGGAGAAACAACAAACCATTGCAGAAACACCGTTTAACCACCGTCATCAGTGGCCATGCTAACTAGCCTTAGCATTCAGGACTGGCTCTGCTGACAGGGAGAAGCTGTCAGCAGAGCTGGTTGGTAGCAGAAAGCAAGGGAGGAGCTGATTGACAGCACTAAGACCATCCTCCTGGCTCTGATTGGCCGTTTCTAGTTAGCGCTGGGAGAAGGCAGAGAAGCTAAATTTTTTTTTCACAGATTATCCGTCTCATACTATTGTCGCGTCATAACTGTTCCAACAAATATGTGAAATAATATATATATATATATTTAAATAAAAGGTTACATACTGCAGCTTCAACTGAACTTCCTGTTTTGCAGCGTCAGTCGTTCTGGACCCGAACACGGCCCATTCCAATCTGAAGCTGTCCCAGGAGCTGACCAGTGTGCAGTACAGCAACAAGCTGCTTGTACCCGACAACCCTGAGCGCTGCACCAGCCGCATGTGCGTGCTGGGCGCCACAGGGTTTACGTCCGGGAAGCACAGCTGGACCGTAGAGGTGGGCCAAGGCAAAGACTGGTTCGTAGGGGTGGCGCGTGAGTGCATCAAAAGGAAAAGCACCACCTTCCTGAGCCCCGAAGAGGGTTACTGGGTGATCGGCCAGTGCACCAAAGATTCCCTCTGGGCTCAGACCTCGCCTCGCACCAGGGTGTCGGTGAAGCAGATGCCGGAGAGGCTTTCCGTGCAGCTGGACTGCGACAAAGGAAGGGTAGTTTTCACCAATGCTGCCGACTCAGCCGTGATATACACATTCAAAGACAAATTCACAGAGAAAATCTTCCCTTACTTCTCTGTTGGATTGTGTGAGGACCGGAAAAACTCGAGCCCACTCACAGTCTGCGCTCAGACAATGAAAGTGGTACCAGAAAAGGCCTAGGAAGTGCATGGCATTGAGTCTTTAAGTGACAAAAACAAGAGAACAGAAGGAAATGTAATTCTTTTGACATAAAATTAAAACTAAGCAACATTCTGTATCAAATAAGGGACATTGGAGTATTTTGAGTTGAATATTTGAGCCGTTTTATTTAGTCAGAACAAAGTCTTCACATTCAATAAACTATAAAGGTTATTTTACGACATTAAGTGTCCTTCTCCTTGTTCTTTGGTTTCCTTTGTGATGCCATATCTTTCAGCTTAGAGTCCAGTTTTCTTTGTAGGTAAACTTTCTTATTAGGGTCCAACGATTTGTCTTTCTTCCCACTCCCGGCATACAGAATCCCCTCTTTGCTTATTCTCATCCGAGCATGAGACTTTGCCTTATCTCCACAGCCATGAACCTAAAACAACAAAACGGCACTTAGAAAACAGCAATACATTAGAATATTGCTGAAAAGTTGATTATTTAAGGAATTTAAGTAAAATGTGAAACTCTATGGTTATTCTGGTTCATAACATTCAATGATGCGTTTGCTAATTTTGATAATTATGGCCTTACAACTAAAGAAAAATCCAGTTCCTCGGTCTATTAGAATATTACAATAGTATTTTTAATGCCAAAATTTTTGCCAACTTGAAATTATGGTGATGAGGTACAGGAGGTCGTATAAGTCAAGTAAGAGGCTTTTAATGTTGTCTTTAGTTCAGGAGTTGTTGTCCATGTCCTGGATAAGTTCAAAATTATTTTTAAAAATGGGACAATATGTGTTAATGAACATTTACAAGGTGGCTTATTTCCATCTCTAGTTTCATTGGCAGGTTGATGTTAAAGCACAATAAAACTTGTTTTTCCTTCCACTCAATTTTCCGTTATAATGCTTAGATACAGCACTCTGAACAGCCAGCTTCTTCAGCAATGAAAATAAATGACTGAAGTAAATTAATTTCTCTACAATATTTTATTGTTCAGCGCTGCAGTACAATAAAAGCGCTCTGTGTGTCAGAAAGCACACAGAGCGCTTCTTACCTCTGGTATGTGATGACTGAGACAGAACTGCCGGTTGCAGAAGATGCAAAGCTGGCCGAGTGTTAACACAGACGCTTTGCATTTCACAAAACTGCAAACACTGTCCGCCTTCACGACAGCGCTGATGAGAGCATCAAAGTCCTCATCTGGAACGGCGGCAGCAGCGATGTCACAGGCCCCTGCCTTCGTTTTGTTCTTTCCTGAGGGGAAATAATCTAGAGTTACCCTCTGAGCAGACGTGGAGTTGAAACACTTCCAGATGGTTTGAGACAAACCTTTAGACTTCTTTGTTCCCTGAGCTGAAGGGTTGCAGTTCTGTTGCTTTTTTTGTTGGACGTTTTCCTCCCTCTTCTGCTGCTCCCTTTGCATTCTCTCCAGATGTAACGTCTTCAGATCTAGTGAAGGTTGGGATGGTGGCGGCTCACTCTGCAGAGCAGGAGTTGGTTTTTCCTCTTGGAGCGTCGGCTCCTCGGCAGGTTCCACTGCCACGGGCCGGGAGACGGTGATGCACCTGCCACCGCCCTCTCCTCTACTCTCATGAACAAGGCCCAGCTCCTCAGCGATCTGGTGGACCAGCAGGCGATCGTGGGAGTTGAAGGATGATGGGAACTGTAAATTCTTCATATTTACATCCTTCATGAAATTGTCCACTTGCAGTCTGATCTCAGCGTATCGGCTCTTGTTGTCTTTCTGGACTTTCTCGGCTGATGTGTGGGACTTTGTTTGATTCTGTGAACCAGCTGTGTTGTCCTTAGAGCTGCTGGTCGTTTTCTGGCCTTCCTTTGCTTTACCTGGAACGTGATCTCTGCTCCTCTGCTTGCTAGACGTGGAGGAAGTGTTGGTCTTTGTGTCTTTATTATCCCGGGTGTAGTTCTGTGGCACGATATCTTGCAGGTACTCGAATG
Organism: Girardinus metallicus; assembly: GCA_903067095.1. NCBI lineage: Eukaryota > Metazoa > Chordata > Actinopteri > Cyprinodontiformes > Poeciliidae > Girardinus > Girardinus metallicus. Next base: position 29,564 of record CAEGAE010023639.1, on the reverse strand, counting down.
CAGTTCTGACCTCACCGACCTCGGTCATGTGATCGACCAGAGATTTAAGGAAAGCGTGATTCCTAACTGTCTGCGTGTCACACACTACGGCGATGTGACGTCTTGCTCGTGTGACAGCGACATTTATCCGTCTGTCCTCTGCGAGAAAACCCACCTCACCTAAAGAGGAAAAATAAAAACTATTCAAAAAAGCTCATGGTTATGATTTAGCAAAAATCATAAGAAATTTATATTAGGGAACAACCTTTTCTGTTGGAGCGAACTAATGACAGCACGACAGCTTCTTTTTCTCTGCCCTGAAATCCGTCCACAGACTTTATTTCCATCTCTGGGTAACGTGCAGAAAGCTTCTGACGCAGAAGATCAACCTTTAGAGAAATAATGATTTAAAAACAGTTAATCCCTAAATAGAAGGTTTGATCCTGGACTTTAATGACTGAGATTTTGAAATATTGTTGGAGCATCATAATATACATTATGATGCCTCACATAATATACTAACTTTATTAGATTACAAATCAAGTAATATAAGAGGAAAAGCACAACTGTTTCTAGAACAATACTAAGATTTAAGTTAAAGTTAATAAATACAAGTTTAATGTTAATTGCCCACTTTCTTATTTGTTATTAATGTAAACATACTATAAACTAAAATGTTAAAAACTCAGATTCTAAATATACTGCTGAGTAATCAGGAATTAACAAAACAACATTTTTTTTTTTTTTTTTACATGGTAATAATATTTAGTTTCTAAATATTCCACAGATATCCATGTATTGATCTCATATCCATCCAATCCTGCCAATTTAAACATGTGGACAAAATTGTTTATACCCTGTGGAGTCAGACAGTTTTTGAAATATGGCTCACCAGAATAATTTTAAAAAAGAAACTAATGACTAATGAAACAGGTCAAAAATGATGGTATATCATATGCCAGAAATGTATAATTTTCTTCGCTTTAATTAATTTTAGTGAAGTTTTATTTATCATTTACTAATTATTAGGCTCTTCTCAAACCAGAGACTTACTTGTAGATTATACGGAGCAATAACAGCAATGTCTTTAGCCTTTACTCCAGCTTCCGTCAAGCTTTTTATATGTAGTGAAACAATGTCGACCTCACCTGAAGACAGCCAGTAAAAGTTAGACTTTACACTAGAAATATCAATAAACCCATTGAGATTTTCTACAGTCTTCCAGGAAAGACATTTACCTTGGTTGCCTTTGGACTGCTCGTCTGCGATCTCCATTTCGCTCAGACCACACCCTGCGGTATCAATCAGAAGAAGTGGCGTGCTGGTCTCTTCGACGCAGGCAACGCCCGGCAGATCTCTGTTGGAGAAAAGGAGTCAGCCTTCGTTGGAGAATATGAGATATTCTCCACAAGTGTGTGGAAACCTACTTCAATAAATGTTTCTCCACGGAGCTGTGAGCGGTTAATCGTCCATGGTACATCTCTTTGGAGGCCCATTCCATGATAGCACTGTTCATGCGGTACTGCACTGTTAACATACGGACCACTGAGTCCCCATACATCTGAATAAGTCTCTCCATGAGACTCAGGGACAGGCCTTTAGCTGCAGCTCTGTACAGAAAGGACACAAACAGAACAGGATGGTTTGATGAACTTGATAAATGCTTTAAGTTTATATTCACAACAGACACAGGTAAGTGCAATTTAACCCTGATTTTGTTTGCTATGACCCAAATATTATGTGCTTATTTTATTATGTATGCCTTGTAAGTACTTAAATCCTCAAGGCAGAGTCAGCAAATCAATGATTTTGGTCCATTTAAACATGAAACCTTTATGCAGTTGCTGCAGATTTCTCTGTGAATCCCCCAATCAATCCCATACTAAGTAAGAGCCAGCGTTTAGGCACACCATGAATGGTTGCTATGGGAGATTCAAGGATTCCTCAAACATGCATGAAAGAATCAAAGCAACACTTCAGGTATGTTTTTGATGAGGTACTAAAATCATAACATGATGTAAAGCTCAAAAAAGTCAACTTTACATCATAAACCCTCCCTTTACATTGATTGTGTTGAAAATGTGTACATAAAAAAGTGAACAGTGAATGTGTTTTAAAGAGAACAGATCAGCTTTGCTCATTTAAAAGTCATATATAAATTCCTGACAGTTAATGAAAACAAAAACACATCTTGTTTTGTTACGTTTGTGATTTGATGGTTGGTGGCAACTGCTTGTAGTCTCCAGCCAGGATGCATTTGCGCGCCCTGAGCAAAGCGATCCAGCAGCTGCTCTCCAGGGCCTGCGCACACTCATCGATCACCACCCAATCAAAATGCTCTGCCGGCAGGAACTTCAGAGGACCGTCGTCACATGCACCTGTGAACACAAACCTCCTCCATTATTTTCATTGCTGCAGCTGAAGGATGATGACCGCTTCACTCCACTGACCGGTGTTTGTGGACAACACGACATCAGCACTCTTCAGGATCTCAGCAATGGCTGCTGTCTCCCTGCTTTTCAGCTCTTTCCTCAGCTCTCCTATATCACGTTTAAAGTTTCCTCGCTCTCCTTTTTCGCTTTTCTTCTTCATCCCCACCTGAAAAGAAAAGAGAAAAAAAGCTTCTTTACCCCTTAGGAGACTAACAAATCCCCATCCTAGTAAGAATACAACCTCCAGTGCTGACCAATGCTTTGTCGATATCTTTCCGGATGTCGGCGATGATGTTTGCGTTGTCGCTCTGAGCGAGGATGGCGTCCAGTGAGTGTCTCTGGATGGATTCCAGCAGTCTGGCGGGGTGGCCCAGTCTCAGGACTTTGGCTTTACAGCGAACAAGCCTCTCCACTAAATTATCAACGGCCACATTTGAGGGGGCACAACACAGGACCTGGACATGCACAGGACCATACTTATACCAGGGATCCAGCATCTGATTATTTAAGAGGCATATTTATCTTTTTTTACTGTGCTAAATTATTGAAACTCTTTGCACCTTCTGGCCTTGTTTCACAGCTTGCAGGATGATCTCCACCACTGTGGTGGTTTTTCCTGTGCCTGGAGGTCCATGAACCACAGCCAGCTCTCTCTGTGAAAGAGCGAAGAATACAGCTTCTCTCTGGGAATCGTCCAATTCGGAATTAAAAAATTCAAACTCATCTGATAAAACAAAAGAACAACATACACATATTTAATCTGGATACTCTGATCTTTAAACTTGTTTCATGACCAGCTTCACTCACTTGACTGTGAGTGAGAAGAAGGTTGCGTATCTCCAAAGAGAACATGTATCAGACTGGAAGCTGGTCCGGTTCTGTAGCCATTTAATGCATTTAAGGCCCTGCAGAGATAAACACATTATAAACATAAGATGGACTGAAGCTGAGTTTAAACTGCATTTCACCCTCTGGATGTTACTCACCGTTTCATCCGTTTGTAGGTAACATCATTGGCCAGCTTCAAGAGATTATAAAGACCATCTGAATCAAAGCTGGCTCCATCCTTCAGGTCATCAAAGGCCACACTGATAGAAGCTTGGCTGATCTTTGTTACTATCCCAGTGCAGATCTGCGAGGCTGCACTGCACCCAGAAGGGTCGTATATGCCAACAATATCACCTGAAAAACAAAACAAAACAAAAAAAAGACGTGAATCTTGGTCTGAGAAAAAATTAAAACCAAAGCAACAGTAATACTTTTAGGCTCCTTTGTCACCTGGCCCGAAGCTGTTGCTTGGAAGAGAGGAGAAACCAAGATGCTTCCTGGGCTCTAAAACGATGACGGTGCGACCGTACAGGCCAGTGGACTGACTCCCTATCTGGAGCTTCAGCAGACAAACTCCTTTATTCTGAAGATCCTTCAAGGAAATGTTCTCCTGCCATATCCTGAGGATTGAATATGTCATTTTACAAACACAACTATGATATGATAAAAATGTTTGTTTTTTTTTTTTTATCATATTTTGAACACATAGATTTAGGCCAAACTGAAGCTCGTCATGAACAAGATAAATCTATCAGTTTTCCTCATAGATTTACATTGATTAAAAAAGATTATTCATCTATGAGAGTATGCAACCTAGAGCTTAACAAGCACAACTAGTACTTTGGAAAATATGGACTACAACCAACAGTGAAAAAAAATTGTAGTAGCAGAAAAATAAAAAACTCCACTTTAAAGGAGTTAGTCAAAATTATAATGTAGAGTTTACCGTTAGGTAATCTTACATGTAATTATGATAATTATTTAACTACTCAAATTTAAAAAAATGTGACAGAATTCTTCTCCCAAAAAGCAAAAATCCGCTTACATTTTGTTTTGCAATTTCAGTCATGTTTTATTTAAATTGAGTCTATTTTAAAAAAGCCGTAAATAAGAATGTCATGTCTTTATCATAGAAAGAAACTTAAATATTCACCTCTCCTGATCACTAAATGAGAGTCTGTGTCTATAATAAGCATCTGCATCAAATTTCTCAAATTATGAAAGAATTTATAGTGTACACATCTAAAATTATCAGTTTACAAGGGGAACCCTTTTCAATCAGTCAACACATTCTCTCTCTAAAAACAATAATAATAAATAAATAAATAGTTTCTGTAAAACCTCTGGTTATCTTTACTTTGATTTTTGGGAAGAAACATCTCAAAAGTTTCAGTATTTGACAGTTTGCATTTAGACGGTTAATCTGGCACTACTGACCATTCTTCAACAGTATTGTTATCATTATTTTATATTCCTAAGTACCCTGCAAAATAAACGCCTGGGAAATTGATGTCTTTTGTTGATTTCACACTTGTGTCATGGAGAAACACGAATTCGTGCAATGCTTATATTGTTGTTAACTTTTTCGTGAAAAGATTGCATATGGCTCTATTTGTTAATAATAAATAAAACTTGTAAACATTTCATACTTGGTTTCCTCTATTTCAGCCTCCCGCTCCTCCTGTAGAAGCTCCAGAGTCTTGCACACAAATTTCTCCAATGCCATTGCTCAGTACACCTATAGTACATCAAAAAACGAAAGCACAATTTATGCTGCTTTATTTAATCTATCAAAAAATATATTTGAGACTTGAAATGCTGGATCTCATATTTTTAGACTTTGACCTGTGTAATGAAGCTCATTGACGTAAACAGAAAAAAATTATGTAGACACAGCAACATTTGGGAAGGCATTTTAAGAAATAACTCACAGTTCAGTTTGGAGTCAAAGATCGTAAATACGCAATGTAGTTGTTTAAATACCCGTCAAAAGTCTTCTCTTACATTGCACCATAAATACCCCTACGTCTGTTTACAGCAGCCTGCTTTGACTTTTGTCATCCGGTTTTTAAGTCCACCACACTGCCACCTACCGGCTGGGAAGATATGTTTTAGTGATTGGTCAGAACCTTTATTTTGAAAACCACTAGACGCGGAAGTTACCTAGCTGTGGTGACGCTTCAACAACACGTTGAGCTAAGTTTTCTATCAGTGACAGTCTGTTTTAAATCATATAAACGCGTTTATTTATTTTTTCCCTTTACAAAGCGGTGAATGTTGACCGTACCGTTTACGGTCGCTGTCTCACGTGACGTCACACATCAGGACATGGTTTTTAATCTGCTTCATCTGTGGCAGATAGGAAGGAAGGAAGGAATTACACTCTTGCACTGACATACTTGAGCCAGATAATTATTAACTGACATTTAATAAAATGAAGTCTATGTTGATATTTCTGCTGCATGCCAGCTCTTTCTGCTGGCTGGTTGGTGCCACTCTGTCAAAAACGGATTCAAAGAAGTCGCAGAAAGTTGAAGCGCAGGTAAGTAGCAGCTGCTCTATACTTGTGAATTAAGGACTACTTAGTGTAAGCACTCGATGCTTTTGGCCAAAGCCTCAAACGGTTTTCGTTCTTCATTTCGCCTTTCAGGGTTCTCCAGCTGAATTGTCTGTGTTGGACAGAGGCCTTGTTGTGACAGATGTGCAGTGGAAGGACATAGTGAGGGAAGAAAAGAGATACTGTGCTCATATCAAGAAGACATTTGAAGGTCCAGTGCTGGGATATATCACACCTGTAAGTCTCTATCTAAAAAAAAAAAAAATGTGTATCCTAATTGGTGTTGTTCAGACGTTAATTGGTTGCCATCGAAGCCAAGAAGGAATCAGATTGCTGCCTGCACTTATAACCTTGACAAATGGATATTGTTAGTAACTCTTAAATTCTTAATGAGAATTATAGCACTTATCAATCTTTTGTAAACCATTCTTTTCTACAGAGTTAAAGTAATGATTGAAAACAAAAAGTCTAGCATGTTTTGAAACTTTACTTGGATAAAGAAGTTTGCCTTAGGTTTGAGTTTTATGAGGACTTATTTGATGAAATGCAATTAAATGTCAGTTATTTTGACACAACCTGTGTCAAGATAATTACTATGAACAATGTTTTTTTTTTTACTTCATATGCCTGTTTTTTTTTTTTATCCTAATTTTCCCCTTGCTCTGCAAAGAGGTGAATCTGGGCTCATCACACCTCAAGACCTTCTATTGTTTGAGTCCAATATTTATGTTCCATAGCAAATTGAGGCAATTTTCTCCAATTAGAGATACAGATCTGTGGTTTTCTTAAGGCTACACTTCCCTTACTCTTGAGTTCTCTTCAAATAGTCTATGACAAACCAGTGGACATGTATTTGTTCATTTTTGTCTGACCAGTCCTCTCTTGTTTCATATTTGTTGTTGTCCTGCAGTGGAACTCCCATGGCTATGATATCGCCAAGCAGTTTGGCTCCAAGCTGTCGTCGGTCTCTCCAGTTTGGCTTCAGCTCCGCCGACGAGCTCCTGGGACGTTTGACGTCACAGGACTCCATGATCACGACGCTGGTAGATAATTCACTTCTCTGACAGACAAATTTTAAATATCTGCTCATTTTCATACAGTAAAATAACATGTTTTTGTCTCTGTAGGCTGGGTCAAAGCTGTACGCAAGTCAAACAAAAAAGTCAGGATGGGTGAGCAGATGGCGCCTGTTGTTGGATGTGGTTTGATATCAGGAGGTTGTTTCATGGTTTTCTCAACCTATTTATATCCAGTGCCCAGAGTGTTGTTTGACGGCTGGTCCTACCAGGATTACATGAGCGTGTTTGGGAGTGAGGATGAAATCGAGGAGCTGTCAGGTGAACTAGTCGATGTTGCTAAGGTAATAAATGTATTAGGTTTATCTTTTAACTCTTTGCGTTTTTGTCGTTTGCTCAATATGAGTTTGATGGGAACTTTGTGACCTTTCAGACGGAGGGTTTTGATGGATTTACCCTGGAGCTTTGGAGTCAGCTGGGCGGGAACAAGAGAAAGCGAGTTACTCTTTTGAAAAGGGATATTGGAAAACTCTTAACATTTTGATTTGATTAAACATTTTTTTAATCTCTTTTATTAACAGGGAGCTTGTTCATTTGGTGAAACATGTGTGTGAGACTTTAAATGCTAAAAAGTTAGACTGCATACTAGTTATCCCACCAGCTGTGACGAGGTGAATCAAATTATTTTACATTCAATAACTACTTTTGTGTAAAACAAAACCTTAAACTGTTCCAAGCTAAAGAAAAAAATTGTTTTTGTTGTAATTATCAGTTCGGGGAGCCCAGGGATGTTTGGGAGGGAGGAGTTCGATGAGTTGGCTCCTGTTGTTGATGGATTCAGCCTCATGACCTACGACTACTCTAGTGGACCCAGGTGAGTTCATAGATGAGAGGATTTTTCTGAAAGCAGGCAGAGAAAATTTCCCTTTTCCCTTTTTATTGTTCCAACAGACCAGGTCCAAGCTCGCCACTGCCCTGGATCAGAGACTGTGTTCTGCAGCTTGCACCAAAAACTCAGTGGAGACAAAAGATCCTGCTTGGAGTGAATTTGTACGGCCTTGATTTTTCAAGCCATGGGGCAGAGCCCGTCCTGGGTGGGAGGTGAGATAAAACCATTGGTTCTTTGCTGGTTAAATGAGCTTGTTTCAGTTTTTATCGAGTTGTCCTTCAGGATTTACTTATTGCTGCAAAACCAGAGAAATGGAGAAATGACTTGTTCATAAAATCTTATCACTTACTTATTTTGCATCTCAGTTACTAAAGTATACAGAGGTTGCCATTGAATGTCATCAGAGGAGGGTGCTAACCCTAACCCTTGCCCTTATCAGTTAGCTAGTTGTAGCTAACTGATACAGGTAATTCCACATCCCAGATTATTAGGATATGGAAATACCTGTTTGACCAAATATAATTAATTACATTTCAGGTCAAATTATTTTGATCCTTTGTGACCTCTCTGCAGACTAAACAAATGTTGATCAAGTTATTCTAGGATTAGCTCAAATATTTAATTTGTTGTTGGACTGAATTCTAGAACTGAATCAAATGGTGCTTTAACAAAATGTTAGCTTAATGGTGGAGCTCACCATAGATTATTTTTCTCACCCTAACAGATTTCTTTCTTCAGTCAGTTGAATAATGCAAGATAAATGTCTCATTACAGGAAGAAAAAGTTAAGATTTTTCTTTTTTTAAATCTTATTGTTTTACATTACAAAACCTTAACATTTTAACAGTTGTGAATTTTTTTTAATATCTGCTGAACATTTTTACCTGACTTGTATTGCTGGTAGTAAGTACCCTGGTTAAACTGCATGGTTTACTACCAGATCGCTCTCGGGTATAAATCCGTTCTCAGATCAAAATCCCAACTGCTAAGAGAAATCTAACCCAGCATGAGGAAAAACATTCAGGAGCTCTAACAGTTTCCATTTCCTGGCTGATCTCTGTAGGTACATTGAGATTTTGCGAGAACAAAGACCAAAGATGACCTGGGATGAATACTCTGCTGAGCATCACTTCAGTTACAAAAGGTACTGAATAAAATAAATAAAAAAAAAACACTTGAAAAAGTTCGACACTGAGAAACATTCCTAAATAAATGTTCTTCCCTTCTCCCCAGAAGCAGTGCTGTGAAGCAAGTGGTGTACTATCCTTCACTGAAGGTAAACTTTTTTTTATTATAGTGTAAATTATGTTTGTAACAGTAAAGAAATGTAAAATATTAAAAAAATAATAATAATATTTTACTTTTTTTGCAGTCAATCCACATGAGGATTTCTTTGGCTGCCGAGCTGGGAACAGGATTATCTTTATGGGAAATGGGACAAGGACTGGATTATTTCTACGATCTCCTATAAACGTTGGACTTTTTCATAAAGAAAACAGTGTTTTTGGTGTCTGTACATTTTTTATATATATTTTTTTTGCCTCTTTGAACTGGAGAAGGAAAAAATGCGACCGAAAAATAATCGGGCTGGAAAATAATCAGCTGGTTTAAGGGTCATGAAAACATGGACAGCTTGTGTTGAAAAAGCACTTAAAGAAAACATTGGTACTTCAAATTTGTTTCATTTGTGTTAATTTATGATCTTGTAATTTGTACAGTTCAGAAATGATGATGTTCAGGGCTGTAATAACTACAGTTTCCCAGGAAACTGTAGTTATTACAGTTTCCTGGGAAACTGTAATAACAGTTTCCCAGGAAACTGTTATTACAGTTTCCTGTGAGAAGTAACAAAATGACTTCTCACATTTTGTTACTGACTTATTGTAAAAAGATCTGAATATTGTTTTCTTTTAAAAAAAAAATGTATGCAGAATAATATGCTGTGACACAGTAAAAAAAAACATGTTTTCAAACATTAAATGTCGGGAAAGCACCTCTGCTTTTCAAGAATGAAATATGTGAGGAACCACAACCTGAATAATGAGGGTGAGGAAGTGTACAGGCCAGATGTCAAATATTGCTAACACAGTCCACCAAACAAGCCTTTGTGATAAAATAACCAGACCGAAGCCCCTCATTATTAAAAACAATTGAGATTTTACAGATCAGGAAAGACAAACTTCTTAATTGTAACTTTTTTGACCTGAGCTTCAACCGTCATCCTTTGATGCGAGTGGCTGCTGCTCACAGTATAGTTTTTCCTGTAGAAAATATATGGAATGATGCAGTTATCTCTTCTGTATGCACAGTGGTGGCAGCATCATGCTAAGGGTTGAGATTCTGTGACAAAAAATGAAACATGGCAGCAGAATAGATTTTTGTTTTTAAAAACAACCTGTTCTAGAAAGTTCAAGTGGCTCCTTGGACCTTCCACAATAACTCTTAACTCTGGCTAAAAACAAAGAACCAATAAGAGCCCGGTTTAGTGTGTAGTGCAGCAAAGTGCGGCTGTTCTTTTATCCAACGTTTCTTTTTTCTTTTTGTTACGTCTTTTATTGCTTAAAATGAGTCCACAAACTATCACTACTGCTTCCACGTCGTCATCCGCGTTTGGTAATTCTAAATTCACGTATGGGTACTTCAGGATTTTACGGGATTTTCTTCAGAAATCGGGATGTTCGTGACTGGAATCGGTTCGTGTGTGTTGTGTTGTGGCTGGACACACGAACCGATCGAACCTGTTGTACCTTTATCAGTTCCGTGGTCAGAGAGGTTTGAAAAATCGGCCGACAATTCTCAAACCGTGTCGTGTGAAACAGACTTAAGACTCACAAGCTCTACTCCTCTCATCTCGTCCACTGCCCTAACGCTCTCTGACTCTGGTCGCTTTGGCAACGTTTACACATCCCTTCAAAACAACATACAGATGCGCAACAAAAAGAAACATTTTACTTTCATGAAAATTTTAACTCACGATAACGACAAATTAATGGGAGCCCTGAGCTTGTTTATCTGCAACGAGACGGTCCCATTTGGGAGTAATGGGGGACAATAACACCCGAAGTGTGTTGCTTAAATGCACAGGGTGCTTGGACTCTAAGTTTTGAAGCTTCATTGCCTCATTAGCGAGCCAGTCGCTGCATATCATGCAGATAAATCCATTCTCCTGTCTCTTCTCTGGGCCTTTCCCCTTCGCGAAGAAACTTTCCAAAGACATCTGATCTGTTTCTTACTCATTTTGCTGCTTGTGGGCTCAATGTTGGTGCGCAAGACGCAATCGAGAGAATCCTGTTAAATGATTTTCAAAATAAAACATTCCCCAGACTCAGATAATACATAAAACTATGTATTATCTAAAATATTAAATTATTTTCTTGTGCGGCCCGGTACCAACTGCAATTTGTCCGGACCGGTACCGGTCCTGCGGACGACTGCTGTAGAGGATGAAGAGAATTCCAAGACTTGAGGTTGTGATTAAAGCCAAAGGTTCTGAAAAGCAGTATCAAGGCAAGGCATGCTGGATTAATGCAATTTGTCAAAAATAAAAGGCTGTTTTTTTCGTTGGTTACTGGGTTTAGACAAAATACTTAACCCTAATTTGGAAAAAGTTCACAAATGTGGAAAAAAATTGACGGGTTTCTTGTTGCATCTGTGGCTTTTTACTGAGAAGTTTAACAAGTAGTCATGCACATATTTGCAGCTGAACCCATCATCTTCAAAGATTTCTTCAAGATAAATGCTTGTTACTAACAGACAGAGTGACCTTTTATTTGGCATTACAAAGGAGGATGAGATTATTCACTGCCAGTGACGTCGACTGCTGATTCTGTCCAGTTATGACGTGTCTGTCCACAACTACATGCACGGCGTCTTCTTGACTCGCTGGGAAACAGAGATGAGCGTTAAAGCGGTTTGTCGAACAGTAATCGTATTTGTTTAGTGTCTGTGCAGAGCAGCTACTCACCTGTATAAGATCCTCCGCTGTCTTTCACAAAATCCTCCACAATAAGGGGAAGGTTGGCAAAGTCGGGCTGACGCACGAGTTCGAACACAGACGGCTTTGAGGAAAACATTGATTATTAGGTAGCTCGTACACATGCCATCAGCCTGAGTAAACATCCCCCCTGTAAGAGAAGACTAACCCCTGTTAAGCTGTAACCAGTGAAGATCCACTTCTGCCCCTCAGTGGCGCAGCACAGTGCTGACACGCCCTGCCCGACAGCACACACGGGCTCTGCACAAGGCGGAGGAAACAAAAATACAGCGAGCACCGAGGCTGTTAACAAAGACATTAACACAAGTCTGGAACTCACTCTGCTGGGAGATAAACTGTGTGAGAATTCGGTGCATGGAGCCGCTGTGTGCCAGGTCATTCGGCGCTCCAGGGCAGTCAGGGATGAGCAGCGCCTGGTATCTAGCACCTTGGAAAAGATCGGCGGATCATAACTGAGCAGAGTCCAACCAATATCAGCAAGCAGACATAAAAACAGCAGATGGGTTGTGGAATTAATTCTTCTCACCATCTACAGATTCGAGTTTGGCTGGTGTTGCGTAGGACTTCACATTAAAGTCCTGCACCCATCTCGCTGTGCTTTCATCAACTCCTACAAAGTCTATTGGCTTTCCCTGCATTTCCAAAAGACACACAATCATAGTAAAATAGAACAGATTACGAAGTATTGGCATCAAACTGGCAGCTATAGCATAAACAGCACGACAAAAACTCTGTTAGTGGAAAAGACTTTGGTTTCGGTAAACATCTTATTCGAGATCTACAAATTTCACATTTACCATTTCTGATCAGCAAGTCAAATACTAAAAAAATCTAATTATGCATAAAAAAAACATTTATTTGTTATATAAACACATCAACAAAGTAGTTGTTCTTTTACACAATGTTTTAGTTTACTAAAAATATGAACAAGATGGCAGACATACCACTTGATGCATTGCATGAAGGCATTATTTTGCAATCTCATAATTTGCTGCTAGATTCAAATCAATTTCCCATGTCAAAAAGCCTTTAAGGAAGGAATGACCTGACAAACTTAACTGGCCTTCTGATTCCTTATTCTCACCAACTGGTTCCAGTTTTTTTCTTTTTAACGGCTAAAGCTCAAAAAAGAAAATAATTTGCTGTGGGTTTTTTTTTTTTTTATAGAGATGGTAGATTTGGATGAAACACAACATGACAAAAAGAAAATATTTTCCTCAGCTTTCCATTAAAGCATACCTAACCATCTTAGTTTTGATAAGATAATTGGCTGATCGACTGGGGCATCACTGCTTGAATTAAACCAAACTGAACAAAGTATGTGTTATAGTGTTAGAAAGAAAATTGCGAATGTGAATAGACCAGAAAGGTTTGATCTGATCAGAACTTCTCAAGAAACAAGAAAATGCAAGAAACGTATTTCGTTCACCGGATGAATAGTGCTGTTTTGAATTGAGTGGATGAGATCATTTTACCATCTTAGCGGGTAGCAGGATGTCACCATAATAACACACATAGGATATCTCAAAATAGAACATTACATAAAAGTGCAACGCTTCTTGCCAGTCATTTCAGACCCAGGTTAAAAAACTTCTAAAATTCAGTGTCTCAGAAAAGTACAAATATCACATTAGACCGATCAAAGATGGATGTTTTAAGCACAAATGTCAGGCTTCTGAAAAGTATGTCAATTTCTATGCAAAACATGTCCACTGCTGCCTCTCCAATCTTCCTTCAAACCCTGGAACTTTGATTTCTAAATGAAATGCAGAATTTACTTTTATCCGAATACAGGATTCTGGACCATAATGCCACGATCCTGTTTCTTTTCTCTGATGTTGCCCATGTCTAATATTCGTCTGTGTGTCTGGAATAGATTTTGCTTTACAAATCTCTCAAGGCTGAGGTTCTCCCTCTTGAGGTGAATCTTTTCCTACCTCATTTCTTCCTCCCAGCCAATTTTCTTTTAATATGCTTGGATACAGAACTCTGTGAACAGCCAGCTTCTTCAGCAATGTCCACTTGTTTCCATTCATTACCTTTTTTTCAAAGTATTCCAGTTTTCTGAGACACTGAATTTTGGATTTTCATCATCTGTAAGCCATAATCATCAAAATTACAAAAACAGGCTCAGGATATCACTATGAGATGATTATATAGCTACGCCTTCTGAGATAACTGGCAAGAAATATTGCGCTTTTACATATTTTTTTGTGATGTACTTGTACTCAGGACGTTGCTTTTTAGGCATTCACTCATTCATTCATATTCAAGCTCTTACCCCCGGTGTGGCGGTCTGAAGATTGAAAGCTGTGCTGCATAGACTGAAGCACTGCAAAAAGGATTTGGCGGAGACCCCTGAACGAATAAAACACACCAATTTAACACTTAAAAAAGACACAATGCTTTACAACAGCACATTCGGCTATTATTGTTGAATTACAACTAATAGGCTGCATAAATGACGGCTCTGCTTCGGTACTATGCAGTGAAAGCCGCATTGGACTCACCTTGAGGAGAAGCGCTGGCCACTATTAAGCAGGTTGGTTTCGCAGACATTTTATTATTATTTTGTCAAAGTAGATAATAGAAGGGCAACAAAAAACAAAAAACAAAAACGCTCTAACGAGGAAGTAAGGTCAGCTGACAACAACATCCCCATAATAATTTCAGAATAAAAGCCTTAAAAAATTATGTTGGGAATAATTCAATTTTATTCGCATTGCAACTAAACAAGTTTAAAGAACGCATTAGAATTACGACAATAATTTAACTGTGGAGTTCTCTCTTAATATAATAACACTATACATTTATTAGTAGTATTATGAAATACTAAAGCATAATGATGAGGTAGTATGACATCATTATCAATCAGGCATAATTACAAGATACAACATGAGTTGGCAAAGTCATAATTATAAAATATTTTTGTCTTGCACAGTGGAGGAGATGGACTTCCACAGCCCTTACTAAATTCCTTGTGTAAAGACACCGCTGGATTATCAACAGTATTTATCTTTTGTGTGTTTTATTTTGCGTAGAAGTATATTTACACCTCATACTTTATCATAAAATGTAAGATAACTAGAATTTTCTCTTGTGAAATAGAGATTGGTGCTGTCCAGCAGCATTAGTACATTTGTAGTGTTTGTCATTTAAAACAGTTTTCATCATTTCAGCTTCCAACTCTACAGCAACATTGTGGGAAATGTTGGGTTTTACATCATTCAAATAAAAGTTACACAGTCAAGAATGTAATATTAAAAGCGTCCAACGTCAGTACAGATCTTCCTTCAGGTTTCGACAAAGGCAGCAGGTGAACATCATCCCTACAAACTGGAAGGAAACAGAAGTATAAAACTTGTTAGTTCCTCTTTCACACTTCATAGGTTGTGAATACTCATTTGTATTTTCCCCATTTTACCTGTAGAAATGAAATCCCAACACCCACTCCTCCGAGAATATACAACTGGCTTCTGATGTAATCCTCCAGTTTCTCAATGCATCCTCCCTGGGTGGGAATATAACAGAATGGAATGAAAATCTAAAACATTCAGAAACAATTAGTTAAGGAAGGAATCTAGCTCCTTGAAACTTTTTCTATTGCTACAACCTCAAACTTCAATGCAATTCAATGTGAATTTGTGTGATGGAGACGTCTGTAACTAGAAAGAAAATGATACACGATTTCAAAATTCTTTAGAAATAATATGACAACCTTTGCTTGCATTTGTATTACACCTGAATGGATTTGCAGAAGTCACCTAGTTACTTAACAGAGTTCTCCTGTGTGTAATTTAATCCTGGTATGAATACAATTGTTCTTGGAAGGCCTCAGATATAAGTTAGAGATCAAATAGTATCATGAAGATCTTGGTAAAACGCACTCAAAATCAGAGTTAGGTTAAAAAGCAATACACCAAACGTTAAATATCACATAACATCCCAATAAAATATTTTAAAGTTTGTAATAATAAAGAAACTTTGGTAATGGTGAAGCGCTATGACCGTTTTGTGAGGTGGTGTACCTCCTCTCTGTAGATGTTGGATGGATGATCTCTGCGACCGCAGAGGGTACTGGGAGTTTTACAGCAGCTGTCAGGAACAAGCTGTAGAGTGTCTTCTCTCTGGATCCACTCACTGTCTCTCCAGTCGGAGAAGTTATGACTTCCACAACATTTAAACTGAGTGGAAGGAACAAAGAAGGAATTTTTATTTTTACTAAAACTGCATTCAGTCTTTTAAGGATGAGGATAGTTATTTCTGCCCCTCTCATATTTATTTTATTTAAGCTAGTTTTTCCAAACTAAATGTTCTCACCTCTTGTTGTAGCTTGTCAACAGACAGTGTGACGCTCTCCTGGCCTGGTTGCAGGTATTTCTGCTGCATGTTTAACTTTAGGTTCTGTCTGAGCTCATCATCCAGCTGTGAGAGACGAGAAATACTTGAGCGTAGGAAGAAAAAAATCAAACGCTCTGCTTTTTTTCTCCTGCCTTTGTATCATTCGATTTGACACCTAGACACTCAGATATTGCTTTAATGTTAATTGAAGTTACTTGTTAACATTTTATTTCACTGTGAAAAAAGAAACACTTCAAATTCCTCATTAAACCCAAAAACAATGACATTCAAAACCATTAGGAGTGCATTTCAACTTTTTACTAGAATTATGTATGATCTTCTGGGAGAAACAGATGCAAAACAGAAAACACATCTCAAGAGATTACCTGGTAGCAGAAAGGGAAACACTGCAGTGACAAAGTGGGGAAAAGAAACAGAGGTGTGAGAAGAATAGAAAGAGAAGAAAAACAAATAGAAGAACATGCAGAGAAAAGCATGCAGAGAGAATCGCTACAGAGATAGGTTTTAACAATGAAAAGCTAATTTTGCATGATGACATAATTCTAAATACACGCAAAACAAAATATTCACTTGTCTACATTTTCAAAAGAATCAATTTGCTTATTCTTGTATATGTACATTGACTTAAAAAAGCTTACAGATATTTTCTTCCTTTTTTTGGTCAGCATGAAATACTTTAGATCATCAAACAAATCTTTACCTCAGCCACAATAACGCCCCCCCCCAAAAAACTTTTTTTAAATCATAAATTGCAATTAAACACAATTTCACTATCCCACTTCACTAAACAACTATCGACCCATTTTTAACTCAGCATCCTAACTAAGGTGATTGACAAGCTAGTTAAAAACCAATTAACAAGTTTCGGAACCTGTCTGACAAAATTAAGTAGGATAATATATAAAATTTTTATAATAATTTAGACGTTGGGACTCCAGGGAGAATAACTATCTAAAAATGGAGAAAACGTGGAACAGTACTGAACCTTCCCAGAGTTACTCATGTTATCTTTGTCTCTGTTTTTGATCTGAAAGATTTAGGACTATCAAAAAAGAATGAATCTTCATAGGGGCAAATAGTTTTTCACAGCACTGTCAGTTGAAAATTATATTAGACTGAATTAAAACCAGTTACTATGTGCCAAGCTAAATTTACCTGTTGTTGGTAAATGTAAGCCAGGACTCCAGCTGTGATTTCCAGCAGAAAGACACACAGCAGCAACACCAAATACTACAGAGCGGACATGAAAACAGGTTACATGAAAAACAATTCAAACACAGACATCCTTACTTTTATGTTAGTTCAATAAATTTAGGGGCTAAATCGAATTTAAAGGAAAAGCTTGGATATGGTTGAAGTTGAAACTAAAGTGGAAAGAATCAAAAGTAATAGTTCCATTAGATGAATCAACAAGACGAAGGGAAGACGTTGCTTTAAAAAGGCAGAGGTCCAAGGGGAAATAAAAATAGACATGACATGACAGTTTGTTCAGGTTTGCCTTTGAATTGTATCCCGCTCACTGTGACCGTCATGCTTCTCTCTCTCTCATTCTGTGGCCGAGCAGCCGCTTGTGATGCTCCTCATTCCTCTGGCATGAGCTGAGCTCTAAATCTAAACTCTTAAAGACACACTCTGCATGACTTTATCTGTCATATCTGACAGACATGCCTCACATATCAGGCTACCCTGAATGGATGCAGACCAGACAGAAGGTCACCAAGGATTATTTTTCAACACACACTTCTCAGAGTCATGTTCTGTTGTAAGGAAGAGCTCGTGCATGACTATCTGAATTCATATGCTTAACAAACAGCTAACCCATTTAAGGTGTTGTATTTTTTTCAGGGTTTTTGTGGGATATACCATCTTACCACAATCAATAGGCTCCTCTTCTCATTCAGAGTGGCGCAGCATCCGATTATTCCAGTCAAAGTCACAATGACTCCAGCGACTATCAGGATGGAAGCAGAGGCTGAGTAGAAGCTGGAGTTCAACAAACTGATGTAGTCGCTCTTATCCACCAGAGTCCACACTCCCACCACCAACACGGCCCCTCCAGCCAGCTGAGACACAACATGCCACATGTCAAGAATCATGCATCTCTTAACTTTAAGTAGATGTTACTTGACTTATGCAAACCGCACAACATCTCATTTATTCACTGTAAGCCCCTAAAGATTTGAGCTGAATTTGTTTTTATAAGATGCATTTAAATTAATATGTTTAATTTAATTAAATTAGAATATGTGTTCAATGAGACTCATTTGTCAGATTAAAAGCCCAATTTGAAAATAACCTTTAAGCAGGCATTACACATACTTTTCTTTAAAACTATATTTCACCATTATAATGTTCATAATTGGTCTGAATACAGGTTAATATTCTTAACTTACATGTTGTGTTTTCATTAGCTTTGAGTGAAAAATCATCACAGTTAAAAACTGAGGCTTAACAAACATTCATTTATGTGTAATTAATCTAGATAATGTGATTTACTTTGAGAATTGAGTTTCTGAAAAATATTAACTTTTCAGTAATATTGTAAGGTATTGAATCTGACACCACAGATTTGTGGTCACGTGGAAACAGCAATTTATGCCCGTAACTTTGCAGTTACGGGCATAAATGTAATTAACCTTACTAACCTTACATTACCTTATAATGTAAGGTTAAGGCCACCAGCCTTTTGAACAATAACTGATTCTCACACGTCTCATAACGTACAGACCTACCAAACAATAACTGATCCAGAATATCTATACATTTATTTATAATCAAACTCCATAATTCATTAGTACTTGATCACTCTCACAATTTTTCTGTTTAGCTCCCTGACCAATGACTGTCAGCTGTGATTTGTTGTTGTTTTAATGGCAGGATTATTGCTGCCATATATTTTCATTTTAAACTAAACTAAAGCTAAGCTAAGGTTATGTTTAGAAGTATGTTTTAGTCTATGTTTAGCCTGGAACCATGGTCCTGAAGATCGTCTATTTGCTTTGTTGTCCACTGTCTGTATTGCTGAAATGAAAATGAATCTAACTCGAGAACTTTAGTACATTTGTAAAACCTAAATAAATACATGTAGAGGGGACTTCTTATTCGTAAACCTACTTATTTGTAAACTTACCCAGAAACAAATGTTAAAGAGAAAAAGTAGATACTTCAGGCAAATTGTCCCACATGTGTTTTTCTTCTTTCGATGAGCTTCCATCCTGTAAAACAACATATGTTAAATTTCTGCAAGCGTGATAAGCAACGTAATATTTTCCAAATACTAAAGATCCAGACAGCTCAGAGAGCTAAGATACTCTAAATTCAGGTCACACCTCAAATTCTGCTCTTTTACTCGAGACAAGATTATCAGTGAAACTTTCATGGCTTCAGGGTAAATAAAGCCTAATCATCACAAACTCTGTGTCTGATTAAAACTAGTTAGCTGTGGCCTAAATGCATTCAGTAATTTCCTCTTTCAGTGGGCTTAACTTCCACCTTCAATGTGAAAAAGTGATGTACTGAGATGAGTTAAATCTCAGCTGTAGGTTTAATGAACTTATCCGATGACATGCAGACAGTTTCCCTCCTTTGACAAAACCGTGGACTGACAAAAAAGCTAGCACCAAATTTATTCAAGGGGGGCATGGAAAGAACTCAGAGATGAAATCAAATATGTTGTGGGGAAAACATACTTAACGACTTGTGTCACATGTCAGCCAGCACACTGTCGTATGCCCCCCATCTCAGTAACGCAATATGACCCCTTTACTCTACCTTTACTTTAAATGTTTAACATTTGACTTTATGATAAAAAAGTTTATGTTTTTGAAACTGAACTATAAGTATAGAGCTTAAAAAATATAAAACCTTGGATTTTGCATATAAATTTATCCTAAAGATAAGTGGATCAAAACAGAAGGAAGGGCAAAGTAGATGTCAGAAAATGTATATATTTCAGTTAGCAGTAAACTTATCTCACCTTAGCTTAAATATTAGACAACCTCGCTTGTAGTGAGTTATTTTTAACCTACTCTGTAATGGAAAAAGCTGCTCTCTTGCTTATTTTTATTGAAAGGACAACAGTCCTACCTGAATTCAGACGATGTGTCCCCGAGGGATGATGACTCTCAGGGTAACTGAGCAGATCCCACTCACCCTGCTGTGACTGTGACACTGTTGCTGAAGCAGAACTGCAACAGTGTAAGTTTTCAATTGACGCTCACAGCCTCCTACATGAGTGCCTGTCCTCCTCTTTTGGCCTCACACACACCTCACCGCCTCCACGGTCCACACAGAGGGCTTTTCTGCCCCCATCTGGCTACATATTCACACAGGCTTTACAATACAGTAAAACTCTCACAAAAAAGGACACAAACAAATCATAAAAATATATATTTTATAACAAAGATTTGATAATACAAAGTATGACAATATTATAGAAGTTGATCAAAAAAGAGAAAAGAGCCACAATTTCTTGTTCAATGAAGTGACTTTGGGCAGTCCTTGTTGGAGTGAGACACTGAACTGCAAATCTTTTTTTATGTTAATTTTTGTAACAAAGCTTTCCAAAAGCATCAAATCTTCTTTTTACTGAGAGCGCAGCAACTTCCTTGAGCAGTGTCCTCTGTCAGTAAAAAAGCGTCTTCACACTGCCGATCATCCTTGGTCACCAGCATCCTAAAATGAGAAGAGAATTTATTTTTAAACAATTAACACGGAAATAAAATAAACCACACCATTTATGCTGACAGTTTTTGTTTTGCACCTCTAATTGTCAGCTTGTGGGAGAGGAACTACAGACTATTCAACAGTAACATACACACCGACAATGTACATTTAAGAAACAAGAATTTTAATGGAATTGGAACATTTTGAAAGAATTAAATTAATTGTTTTTTTATACTCTGACAACATAAATTTGGTCCAAAACAGTTTGGAAGGTTAATTACTGATCTAAAAGCTTTATTACATTTACTTTACACAAGATTAAGGAACTTGTCCTGGTTTTGTTAAGATATTAATTTATTCATACACATTTAAAGACGAAGCCAGAAGTTGTGGTGTATTTTCTTAGGAAATAAGAAAGCATTTAAACCTGCAACTTCTAAAATGATCATGTGGTTTGGGGAACAACTCTAATGAAGCTGCCAAAAATAACCTTAGTGCAATCAAGATTTGCTTGTGGTTTCATATTTGGGGAAATTCTTTTGTTTTGTTTCTTAAAGAGGACCTATTATGCCTCCTTAAAAAGGTTAGTATATGACTATGGGCTATCCAGAACATGTTTTTTTATATTTTTGCACAAACTCAATCTTAGATAATGAGATTTTAGTCTGCCTATTTTGAGCTGCTTCCAGAATAAGCTGTTTAAGGGCCTCTTGTTTCTTTACATCCAAATAAACCAGTTGACCAATCATGCTGTAGCTAAGCTACAGCACGACCTGTCAACCAGCTTTGGTTGCTGGTTGACAGGTAGAGCTGCTAGGTGACGGACTGGGCTTCTCTGGGCCTGGTAGGTGTCTGCTGATTAGTGACACTATCTTCCAAAGAATTTTGAAACAGCTCATTTCAGTATGCTACAGATATTTTTTTGAGATCATTGAAAAATAATGGATAATGTTGAAGTTAATGTCATTAAAACCAATAAGTTGAAATTTTCTGGAAGTGGAAGAAAAACATTTTACAGTTTCTTACTCAGCCAGGTGAACCATCAGCTCTTCCATGTTATACCCAGTCTTGGCACTACACTCATGAAACAAAGCCTGGTAATCCTGTGCAAGCCAACAACAACAAATAAAGACAAACCTTGTATTTATTTGATATTTTAATATAGATTATTGAATCTAGGCAGCTACTTTACGTGAATCAGTGCAGAAAGCTCTTTGAATATTCAAATGCAGCTCACCTCTGCCAGCCTCTCCCCCTCTGGTCTCGTGATCTCTCTGTTGTTGTTGTCTGCTAAGTCCAGCTTGTTTCCAAGCAGCATCAGCACAGTCCCTTCACACATCTTATCCTGGAGGGAAGTACACCACATTGACTTAATTCGGTTTGCTCAAGCGTAAGAGAAACAAGAGGTTCCCCACATGAGATTTTGAGGTAAACAAAATTATCATTATTATGCCACTGAGATTCTAAATGATCATTTTCCTCAATAACCTTTGTGTGTATTCAAATGACTGATTTGCATTTGCCAGAACAGGTCCGCCCTCTTACCCTGACGGAATCCATCCATCCTCTCACTGCACTAAAGGAGGCACTGTGAGTTACGTCATACATGGTAAGGATGCCGTCTGCCTTTCGGTAATATTGTTCAGTGATGCTGCGATACCTGGAAGCATGCAAACATTTAAATTATAGCCAGATAGATCACTTGAGCTACTGATAACTGATTGGTCAAAGATTCTGCAAATTAAAAGCACACATCTGACCTCTCCTGGCCCGCAGTGTCCCATAGCTGCAATGTGATAGTGGTGGAGTTGAGAATTAAAGTCTTCATCTGGAAATCTACACCTAGAGATAACAAAACGTCATCACAACACCCTCCAACAGTCCAATTACATCCAAAGCATGTGATGTTTTACAGCAGTTTTCTTTTAACAATGGAACGGCTTTATGTACACATCTTATTACATACGTACAGTATTACAGTTACATATTTTAGATACTTAAATCTTAAAAGTACTCAGTTTTAGATGTAATCACAGTTACAGCTGGATAAACCCGGACTATCCAGATGAACAGACACATTTTGTCTTGTTAGAACCACAAACTTCACTGTGTTTTCGGGATTTCTTGTGACATACTGGCTCACACCAATACATGATAATGAGGTGAAAGGAAAAGGGTATATTATCCTGATGTTTTTTTTTTCTTTTTCCAATAATCTGAAAAATGTTGCATATTTATTTAACCCCAATTGATCCTCCCTGAGCACAAAACCCCCTTCATGCTGCAGTAGGGACAGGAGAGCCGAGTTTATTAAAAGATGGGGAGAAGCCAAATGCAACACTATCCTGGAAGATATGTTAGAAGATGCAAAAGACTGCGGTGGATTTTTGCCTCCAGCAGGACTGCCGCTCTGAACAAACAGGGACCATACAATTCATTGGAATGGTTTAGATCAAAGTACAACATTGTGTTAGGATGTCCCAGTCAAAGTCCAGACCTAAATCCTCATGAAGTCTGTGGTTCTAATTAAAAGTAGATGTTCTCTATCCAATCTGACTGGGCCTGAGGTGTTACCTGAAGAACATAAAGCAGAGATTTGAGTCTATTAAGCAGAGCAGCCCCAAAGTTTCCTGTTGTAATTATGTTGAAAGATGATTCTTTAAAGTACTGACTCAGGAGGTTGAGTACAAAAAATAAGATTTTTATTTTAAAAAATATGAAAACTTTTTCTTTCAAACAATTATGCACAACTTTGTGCCAATCTGTCTTCACTCAGGCAAGCTGTAAGTTTCCACGCAAATAAAGTTAAACATGCTAATTTTCCTCCGCATTCTCACTTATTAAATTCCATTAACATACTTTGAAAATTTAGACCATAATGTGACAAAATGTTATAAAATTCCCTCTGAGTTTTTTAACATTTTGTCATATCCTAATCCCTCCTCTCTGATGTCAAGCAGCAGACATGTGACAAAGTGTAAATAGTAGGTGTGTATTTTTGTGAGGTAGACATGACAGAGTACCTTTCCATGTGACTGTTTACTCAGCAGGGTGTTTGCCCTTTCGAGAACAGACCGCTTAAAAGTGTATTTAAGGATGAGGCAATCAAACAGTGTTGCTTAAAAACAAGTTTTTAATATTATTCAAGTAAAATCAACACTTTTGCATTTAGTCACCAAACTCTAGATTTATGCAGAATAATAAGGTGCCACAGAATTAAGTTTTTATCTGGTTATATGGTTGAACATAAACACAGTTTTACCCAAAGCTCTGAAACCTCAACTAGTACATGCAGAAGAAAAAGTGCAATACTGGTGATTAAGACTCAAAGTCTGCAATGAAGCATGAAACTTAAGGTTGACTCACACCGAGTTGGCAGTGGGTTATTAAGTTCACCTGTGATTTGGAAAATGGTTAGACACACAGTAGAACCACTGACAAACTAACCACAGTGATATTTCCCTTTTATATTTAATGTCCAGTTTAAACCTTTGTACTGCAGTAATACTCAGTACAATCACTGGTATTCTCATAATAGTTATATTGCTGTAGGACGTCCTAAAACCAACTGAAAGACTGGATGTTAAGGGAAGATATACATTGTTACTTTGACATTTATATTGTTCAAAATCTCAAGAATAGATGTTTTTTGCAAGTTAGAAAGAAGGGAGTAAACTTTTGGACAATGGCATGCTGACTACAGTCTGGAAATATAAGCTTGTTTCCACAGTCTTATGAAATAGATCTGGAAAAGACCAGAATTAGGTTCCAGATAGCATCATAGCACAGCTACAGTCTCAGAGTTTAACAAATTTTAAATGTTATTTCCATTGGTAGAACATGAAAAGAGCATGATAACCAGTAGTAATAACTAGATGGTGTAGTTCTCCAGACATTTGAAAATTATGTTCAGTATTAAAAAATGCTCCAGGAAAATTTATTTTATAGTAATTAATTTAGTGTGGGACTAACAATCTTAATAAAAATTATACTGCCCTGTGATACCCATGCCTCTCACACATGTATGGGAATACTAGTGTACAATAGAGAATTGCTTACCTACAGTAGAACTCATTTTACTGCAGTAGTTTCCAGTGCAGTAGTGCCGGATGAAGGAGGTCTTACCCACCCCCGAGTTACCCAGAAACACCACCTTAAACACTCGCTGTAGGCCGACAAGTCTGCTCTAAAAGCAAAGTAAAAGGTACCAAACTTGACACTTTTCTTGGTCTAGTCTTATATTTTTAAGAGGGAATATTTAAGAGTCTCCCCACCTGAGTTTGAATCTGTTCAACATTTTCATCTAGGACTTTACATGACGGGAGACAGGCCTTGGATGAATCTGTGACCTCTTTTGTATCAGTCAATTCCAACTCTTCAGAAGAGCTCAGCCGTCTTCAGAATGAACACAAAAGAAAAATAACTGAATCTTGTCTGCCTCATTACTGTAAAAAAAAAATAAGTGTAGACTGTCAATCATACAAACCTTCCTACTGGCTTGTCTTGCTGCAAGTAGTTACCTAATATTGACCCTCTCTTCTGCAGAGACTTGGTGACGATTGGATTCTAGAAGATTACGTGGACAACATGAGTGTTTTCTCTGGATACTTTTCACATTTAAAAAGACAGAAATGGAGTCAAAAATACTTTATTCTGCAGCAAAATAATTTAACACAATGTTTTTTTCAATAATACACTTTTTCTTTCATAAATTATAATTTAAGAAAAAAATACAAGACGTAGCATGTGCTCATTTTGTGAATGAAAATTAAACGTGTATGGAATTGACTTAAATACAAATTTACTGACATGGTGTAACAAACAGTAAGCCAGTTTAGTTTACTTGATGGGTTCAGTAACGGTAACAAAAACATTCTTTTCCCGTTGACATGGGACAGTAAATTGCGACTAAGCACAATCCTTTGCTTCACTGACCACTTCCACAGAAAACTTAGATTATTAAGTCACTAGCAGGAGCTGCCTGTTTGAGTAATCATTATCCAGGGGACGGAGGAAAGCACAGTGCTTTTTCCAAGACTTGGCTCAGGTGGGATAAACCTGCCGGGTCCAAGGAGGACAAGGGTCTTCACTGAAGAGATAAGGAAATGGCTGGGAAGAAAGGACAGTGTGTCGGTGACTAACCAGCTTAAGTGATTGCTGGGCATCTTTCTCATCTCGCAGCCTCCTGTTCATATCCCTAAAGAAAAAACCCCAGAAATTTGTAAATACATGGCTAATATGGAGAGAAAACATCAAAATGATTACTGAGGGAAATGTCGTCCCTACAGTGAAGTCATAATCAGTTTAATGCCTCCTCCACCAAAGCGCCAAACAAAAGAACAGTTCTTTGGGGATTCATGTTTCTGTTAGTCTCAAAACCTGATTTTGTTCTTTACCGTTTTGGATTAGCTGTAAAATTATTAATTTTTCCATAAGTGCTCATTTAAACGCAGCCAGACACCAAACAGTCCATGCAGTTAATTGTTATTTAGTTGGTAGAATCTCACATTGCTGTCATTTAATACAACTAACTTTAGAGAACAGAAACATTAATAATGTTTATATCAAACAGAGAATATAATCTGACTTTTACATAGTCACAAGTCAAAATGAAACATGATAAAGTGAGACAACATCAACACTTTTTTTAATCAAAACACCGATGTATGACAATCTTTATCCAACCAGGTAAAAAAAAAAAAAAAAGAAATGCATTGAGATCTACAATCTCTTTTTTTCCCAAACAGGAACTTGCAAGATATCAGCACTGATTACAAGTATCAACATTTACATTCAACCAGATTTGTTTAGTTTTAAATGCATCACAGCATAAAATAATAAAAACAGCTAATAAAACCCATTGCTATCAAAAGCAACGGTGGTTAAAACTCTCTTCTTCATGATAGAGCTTCTATCTTTGGATTGTGGTGGGATAAGAGATTGGTTAAGCTTACCTTAATATCTCAAGTTGCCTCATCAGACTTTCCTTTTCCTTTTTGATGTTTCTTGATACCCTCATTACATTCCTACAGAGATACATAAGAAAACAGTGCTAATGAATAACCAACCTGCCAGATATTAACTGATAAAGTTATCTCTTCATTGAATGATCATCATGAAAACTTTAGTCACATGACTGAGCCAACTGAACCTAAATCACTTTCATCAGACTTGATGTGTTTTGGTGCTGACCTCTGTCGGGCCACCTGCTCCTGAGCGGCGTTGGCCTGCAGAAGGCTGAGCTGACGCAGGGCGGACTGCAGTCTCTCTCTGCTGCTCTCCACCTGCTCCTGCAACTGGCTGTTGAGGCTCCGCAGCTGTCGGTTCTGCTCCCTGATGTTGCTTTGCTCACAATTCAGTGTTCGGATTCTGGTCTCGAGCTGAAAGTGAAGGCACATCCCCGTGAACCCAAACAGTTTAAAGAGAGATGCGTTTACCACTGCTGGGATGCCCCCACCTCTTTCTGTTTGTTCATTGTGTTCTCCAACTCCTGCTCCCGTATCTTGAGCTCATCCTCCAGCTGTTGGCCTCTCTGCTTCTCCTTTAAGCTGTCCTTCATTTTAAAATGGAGCAAAAATAAATTAAAACAATTTAGCTTTTTTTGCTGGATGGTACATTGGTTCAATTACTCAATTTAATTTATCTCTACATCTAGAAGTAGATGTGTAGAAAGATTTAAAATAAATCTAGCTTTTAGCATAAGCTACACAAAACTGGAGAAAAACTTAAATATATTTATGAAGCAAGGATAAAAAAAAGTGAATTTTCAAATATTCCTATTTCTCTGGGATAAAAATATGAAGAGAAAAAGCTCATGTTTTCATTGTAGAGGATGGTACTGAAGGCAAAAAAGGCTTTTGATTTTGCAGCATAGAATCAGTTTTAGAATAAACTTCAGTTGAAGGAATTTGTCTCATTTTATTCTTTCAGGGACATTTAAAAAACCTTGCATAAATGCAGGCAGTGTGTCATTGACCTTAAGGTGACTTAAGACCTAGGTTTTTAATTTTTAACAATTATATTGTTATTGAGTAAAAGTGTGTCAATCTGTAACTGACTGCTTGTAACTATGTTCTGTCACTTGCCAGGACATTCTTGTAAAAAAATAGATTTTTTTTCCCATCCTGGTTAAATAAAGGTTGATGGAGGAGATCTCCTAAATTCACTGTGTGAAAAGTGCAGCAAATAAGATCCATTGGACCCTATTTGCTGGGGGGCTGGGGGGGGGTTACTAAATCTCCATAACAACCAGACTTTTGAACACATCTTTGCCAAGAATGCCAGAACTTCAAAGCATAGTATACCTGTACCTGAGCGGCCCATTTCTCTTTTTCCTCCCTGATCTGGCTTTCCATTTCTTCATATATAGATCGGACCATCTTGTCATGTTCACTCTCCCTTCTGCATAACAGGTTTAAAAGAGTAACTCATTTCAAATGGTTTTCATATAAACTGCAGAGCATTTAAGCACCAGGGGGAAGGAGCGACCTGAGAAGTGCTTGTTCCAGAGTGTCTCTTTCTCTGATGGCGTCCTGCAGATTGGACACAGCGTGGACTAACAGAGACTCCAGGGCACTGAGTAGCTCTGGGCTGTCTTTCTGGAGCTCACACCACAGGGTGAAAAGCTCCTGATGGCTGTTAAAAAAAATACAGAACCATTCGCTTAAATTCAGCATATGAAATCTAATAAATACATATCCCTATGGTTCATCTGCAATCTAGTGTTAACAATTACAGAAGATTTTTTTAAACAGATTGTAAGAGTTATGTAATCTACAGACAGGAGGCCAAAAAACCCAAAAGTAATAAACTATTTTAGTACCTTGTTGACTTTTACAATAAATATATTGAAAAGCTCTCTATTTTTTCTGATAGTTTGAAAATTTAGGACCACAGATAAATGGCACAGGTCATGATTCACATCATTTTCATACTCATTAGCATCCTATGACATCTGGTGCTCAAAGCATAGAGGCTCTGCCATCCAGCTAAACACCACACCCTCCCTCTGAGAGACAATGTGCAACCTTTTTTCACTGGGGGACATTTCCACTAACATTCTGTAAATAATACATCTTACTCTTTGAACATCTTGTCAGCACCCAGCTCCATTAGTATGTTGACAAATCTGGCTGCGGTGGGGTCCTGGGACCAGTCTACATCGTCCCTCTCTGCTTCTGATCCATCTGGGCTCAGCTCAGCCGTTTCATCCACACCCATCAGTTCACCTGAGCCAAGGAGGCAATAATATGTTCAACCTTTTGTTGTGTTAAAGTCACTAACTTCAAGGTAAATCATAGGAGAGCAACACAAAGTATTCCATGATTTTCAAGTGGAAGGAAAATAATGAATGTTTAACAAAGAAAAATCTTAAATATGTGGAATACATTTGTAGCACTTCACTGATACTGTTAAAATCCTGGGCAAAAAACTACATTCAGGGCTCATAAAATTAGTAAGAGTTCACCTGTGTGTCAACAACAAAAAAAAATAGTCCAGATTTTCTGTCAAGTCCTAAGAGGTTTGTTAGTGAACAAAAATGATAATGAAGACCAGGAAATAAAGAGGTCAGGGAAAGAATTGTGAAGAAGTTGAATCAACATCAGAAAAATTGAAAGAGTAGGGCAGCACTATAAACCCACCAAGACATGGACTTTAACCTAAACTGACAGACTAGCCAAAGAGCAGCATAACGTCCAGTTTTCAAGTTCGGCCTGGGAGGATTTTATTGAGTCATGATAATGTCCGGGTTTTTGTCTTTTTCCAGGGGACCAATAAGCATCTTAAAATGACGGCAGCGATGCCTGGAGTCCGGCGGGATTATTTATACAGATAAACGGATA
>CAEGAE010023636.1:0-151802 GCA_903067095.1 Girardinus metallicus | reverse complement strand
CATCAATTCAGGTCCATTGTTTGTTGCTGCTGCTGTGTACATCTGTCACTCTGAAGCAGCATGTTCTGTTTTCCTTCCAGTTCAGAAAAAGCAGATGACTATCACACAAAAGACAATGAACTTTGTTCTCTTAAGATATGAAAAAGTTCAAGGCATTGTAGTTACTGTTGCTGTATTATCTGTGTTTTCTTCTTCTGTGATCACCAATTATCTTCTGCACCCATCAGTGTGCTGATGAGAAGGTAGAGGCACTGACTGACACTCTGCAGACCACCGTGGCCAAATGGAAAGGTCGCATCCCCATGCCTGTGCCTCTGGAGCTCTACATCTCCTCCAGCTTCATTGGGCTTTTTGTGGAGGAGCAGATGGCCGAGGTTCTGAAGAGCTTTGCTGCTGACTTTGCAACCGAGGCCACATCTAAAGCAGGTTTGTCCCTTCAGATGAGGGCAGAGCTTTGATTCCTTCTCTGTGAAGCGAGCAGCTACAGGACATTATTAGGGCTCTTAAGTCGTCAACCCAGACTGACTGTGTTGATCTGACTTCATCAAACCCTTTTGGGACCAAGTTGCAGATACTGTACTAAAGGTTATCATTACTAAATTGAGAATTATTGTGAGAGTAGATTCACATTGTAAATTCACATTTGTTCTTCGATTGGGTCTGAAGTATTGTAAAAAAAAAAGCTTAAAAAACTGTTTTTAAACAATAAGTCAATGTTTTTTGGTGTCTTGAAAATGAGCCGCATCAACAACCTTCCAATTGTTAAGTGACATTCGACGGGCACTGTGCCATTACCTAGCAACTTAAACTAGCAAAGCAGCAGACCAACACATTTGGTCAGCTCGTTTTACTCCTCTATGCTCTGTGCAATGGCTGCTGAAAAAGACAAGTGTTTTGTTGTTGACTCCACATTTGGAAATCACTTGCTGCATTCTTGTTTGCTGTGCAGGAGGCTCTACTTCTGCTTTCCAAAGATTTACGGTTGTATAATTGTGCATCTGTATGCAAACATTTTTATGTGCGAGTGTAAAGCCTATTTGGATTTAAAACACCTCATTCTAAAAGGATCTCAAAATTTGCAGAACTAACTATACTAATTTGTCATTATCTAAGTATGATTTTGTGAAAAAAAAAATTTGCAGACATGTTCAGTATAACCGACAGACCTATTCTAACTTTTTAAAGGAAGCATTAAAGTCACCTTTAGGCAAAGATAAATATTGAGGAAATAAGTTTTTCTCCATGAGAAAATCGTATCGTTCTTGATGTTTTATCAATGTGTGTGTGTGTGTGTTTTTTTATTTTTTTTTTTTACAGATGTCCATGTTGAGCCCCATAAGAAGCAACTCCATGTCACCATGGCGTACCACTTTAATGCCAGTCATCTTCCAGTTCTGGAGAAGTTGGCTAAAAGCATAGAGGTGACCGCAGGCTGCGATTGGCTGGCTGTGCTCCTCTCCAGGGATATTCGCTTTGCTAACCACGAGGTAGCCCTCCCTCCACAAAGCCAGTAGCTCCTCTTATGAAAGCATCTCTCCCAACGACTCTTCTTGTCCCCCTGCAGACGCTTCAAGTCATGTACCCGTATGTGCCTCAGAACGACGACGAGCTGGAGCTACTGCAGGGGGACTTCATCTTCATGTCTCCAATGGAGCAGAGCACAGCCAGTGAGGGCTGGCTGTACGGCACTTCGCTGGGCACCGGGTTGTCCGGCCTGCTGCCTGAGAACTACGTGAGCCGTGCCGACGAGTCAGACACGTGGGTTGTTCATGGGTAAGGATGGGAAAAATGCACATTCCTGAGAAGTATACTGCTGTAGACTTGCCGTGTGACTTTCTAAGTACAACGAATAAATAAAGCTGAGTTTGTTCTTGTGTGATTGGCAGGTCTCACTCCTTTCTCAACTGTGCCTCTCCATCTACCTCTGGTAGCCCCATGGGAGGGCTTTTATTTGATGGACAGCTAAATGACAGTCTGCTTGACAGTCTTATGGATCTTTCCAGCCTCACTGGCCTCCTTCCTCCTATGCAGGTAACTGTCACTGCAACCGTCTATTGCCTAAATGCCTGCTTTAATAAAGATAACTGTGAACTTTGATGTAAAATTATTTGAAGGAGTTTGAGAACAGGTCTGTTTATAATCCCCCTGGATCTTTTTCCATATCAACGTTTTCATCTCAGGTATCGAGGGCGACCGCTCACTCTTCGTCGTCCAAGATGAGGCTGTTTGTGTGTCGTCATGGCGAGAGGATGGACGTGGTGTTCGGCAAACACTGGGTCACCCAGTGTTTTGATTCCAAAGGTGGGGGATGCAGAGTTGTGATGCAGACTTTAAAATCCCAGTGTTTTCTTCTCTTCTAAGACTTTCATCTATGCTGCATAGGTGGATACATTCGTTCTAATCTGAACATGCCGTGCAGCCTACCAAGCAGGAGCGGAGGTCACCGGGACTATGACAAAGACTGTCCGATTACTGTG
Source organism: Girardinus metallicus (assembly GCA_903067095.1). NCBI lineage: Eukaryota > Metazoa > Chordata > Actinopteri > Cyprinodontiformes > Poeciliidae > Girardinus > Girardinus metallicus. Next base: position 149,325 of record CAEGAE010023636.1, on the reverse strand, counting down.
TTTGGCTCCACACAGGCCCGTCTAGTAGGTCTGTGTGTGTGTTATTTGCAAGTTATTTCACAAATGCATGGTGTAGCCGGAATTCATTATGAATAATTGTGTGTTCTCAGGTGAAGCCCTGTTGGAAAGCCACACAACAATAGACTTTGTTTACTGCTCTCCTTCTCTCCGCTGCATCCAGACTGCTCAGCACATCCTCCAAGGTAGGAGCTCCTCCTCATTCAACTCATCAGTAGACTGGCCACAGGCTGGTGTCAAACATCATCCAAACATGCACCTTGGATGATATTCTTTATGTGTATTCATAAATGTTACTGTCTGGTGGTGAGGGAGTTTTAGTGTTGGGTCTAAAATCTTTTTTCCAGGCTCTTATATCAAACAAGTTAGACTGGAGAATGGTTTCAGTATGTTACAATAACACTGCTTGGCGCCAAGAGACTCAGTAGGAGTTAAAATGTGAAGCTTTTATCAACTTGTTCAATTATTGAAGACTTTTAGTGCCTTTTCTGCATGAAAAAATTACACATTTTGTCTAAATAACCTCTCTGCTTCTCAGCTACATTCTCTGGTTTAATTTGTTTCAGGTCTCCAGCTGGAGGCCAAGACAAAAATCCGTGTGGAGCCCGGTTTGTTTGAATGGACCAAATGGGTTTCAGGCACCAGCCTCCCGGCTTGGATCCCACCGGCTGACCTAGTGGCCGCAAACCTGAGTGTGGACACAACATACAAGTACAAAACTACACAGATGTTGGATCATTTTAAATGTTATGTTACGGTACAGTTAAATCTTCATCAACTTTGATATTTTTTATTTGTTTTCTTGCTGCAGACCTCATTATCCTGTAAGCAAACTGACCGTGTCGGAGTCCTACGATACCTACATCAGCAGGAGCTTCCAAGTGACCAGAGAGATTCTGACAGAGTGCAAAAGTCTGGGTAAACTTTTAGAACTTTTTCACATTTCACTTTTGGGGAGGTTTTGTCTCATACACCAACACAATGCAATGCATAAACGTGAAAACAAAAGACAATCAACATGTCTGGCAACATTTTTTATAAGTAAAAATAAGTGTGGCGTGCTTTTGTATTCAGGCCCCTTTCATCTATTATTCTTAAATAAATTCTTAGGCCTGGACACTGGTCAGAGTTGGTAGGAAGATGGGTGGAGTTATAGACAAGCAATCATGAAGGAAAACTTGTTAGAGGCTGGAAAAGGATGGGTGGAGGTTTAACTTCCTGTAGGTCAGAGATGTTTTAGTGCAACACCTTGGTTGCAACAACCTCCTCAGCATGTCAATGTTCTGCAGAGGAATGCTAACAAGTCATCATTTGATTCAGGTGTGTTGAACCAGGGAGAGAATTAAAACATGCAGAACCGCCTTTGGAAACAATGAACCCAAACATGCAGTTAGAGCTATTATAATAGGTCAAAACATGGTGATTTATTTTAAAATGGTCCGGTTAAAGTCCAGACCTAAATTCAATTGAAAGACTTGAAATTAAAGTTTTTTTGCAATGATTATTTTGGAAAACTTTATACAAATGTGCAGCGGTTCTTGTTACTGTATCTGATAAAATACAGTAACAAAAATATAGATGTTTTTCTGTAAGGCAAAACTTGAAAAAGCCCAGTGAGTTACCAGTCATATATACCATATGTGTATATGGTATATATGACCATACCGTATATATATATATTTTTTATCTCTGTTACACAGGAAACACGGTCCTGATTGTGGCCCATGCTTCCTCCCTGGAGGCCTGCACTCGCCAAATACAGGGCCTCAGCCCCCAAAACTCCAAGGACTTTGTCCAAGTTGTCCGAAAGGTCAGTTTTGCTTTATCTCATGTTGCTTTCATCTCCTTACTGTATCCCCTCTGGTTCCTTGCCTATTCTTCATTCATAACATGCACATCTGTCTTCTCCTGCTTGCAGATTCCCTACTTGGGTTTTTGTGCTTGTGAAGAATTGGGAGAGACAGGCGTGTGGCAGCTGGTCGACCCACCCATCTTGCCTCTGACACATGGACCCAATCACAGTTTCAATTGGAGGGAAATGCTAATGCAAGACTGAAGGATATGCTGTTAGACTCCCTATCTTTTGTCAGCTTGAACTGCTGAAACATTATTTATTTTTTTTCCTTTTACAATTCTAGAATTCCATCCAAACTACCGAAAGGACAAAGAGAAACACAGAGTGGCTTCCAATGAAAGACATTATGCAAAAAAATAAAATTATATATATATATATGTCAATAAATTGCAACTATTGTACTTAGATGTGACGCTCAGGAAAGAGAAAACCTAGTCTGTGCTGAGATCACAGCAAAAGCAAGCTTCAGGTTGGATGACATTTTCTGCCTGTCTTTCTATATGGCACTTATTTACTGAGAGTGTGGAGGTGCTACAGAAGAAAATTGGACGCTTCCTGAGCGATGCGATGAAACAAGATTTTTATCCAGAGCTCTGTCTCTGTCTGCGGCCTCTCCTCCAGTAGAGGGGGAAGTGGGTGGTGAGGACTTTGTACTCTGCTGCCTTTTCACACACTGTGACACGCATTAGTTGAGACACACTTGTTCCACAAAAATATTTTTCCACTTGTCAGAAGCTATTATTTAACTTGTAGCGACATTCCCGTTGTATAGAAGAAGCACAGAAGAAAAGGTCGACAATCAGACAGGGGAGCACCGGTCTTAATTGTTTTTGGTTGTTGATGTCAGCTTTAAAAAATTTCTATTATTGCTATTCTGGTCCTATAAATTTCATATCATTTCCTTCCACTGTTACACTTATGATACCATCTGAATATTTGGCCCTCTAGTAAAGCCACTGCCCACACATCTTATCAGTTGATGTGACAAATGAAAACGTTAATATTAATTCGCAGGATTAACTGCATTTCTACTGATATGCAGGTGCCTCTACTAAACTTATTGCTTGTTATGTCATGACCATACCTGAAACTCTGTTAACCTCATAGAAACTTTGCTTTTCAAACTCTTGGTGATTTCTTGTTTGTGTTTTTTTTCGTTACATGAAATAATTTTAGTGCTCATTGCTTAATGCATCTTTTGCTGTATGATTTGAAATCCGTCATACTCTATAAATTAATAAAAGACAGTTTTGGAGCTGTTATGATCTGTATATTTGTGTTCTGCAAGAACAAACTCTCTTTGTTGAGTTGGTAGAAGAGGTTAAACTCATTCACCTTCCCATGAAAGGCATGGCGGTGGCAGCTTTATCCTGTGGAAATGGTTGCCTTCATCAGAGACAGATAAACTGGGCAGAGTTGATGGAAGACGGATGGAACCAAATACTGGACCAGCGTGGAAGAAACTTAGTTGGCAAAAGATTGAACTCAGGCTGAGGTTCACCTTCACCATGGCTTGCAGGTGTACTTTCAATAAACAGTGTTTCTAAAAAATATTCAGTCAGAGGGACTGAATCCAGGTACAATTGTTCAGACTACTGTTGGTAAAAAAACAACCAACCCAAAAATAAAATAAATCTAAATAAAGTCACAAACAGGATGTATGCACCTTCGCCTTCTGTTGATCTTTTTCTTAAAATCTCAACCCAACATGTTAATGTTTTGTTACAAATTTACAAAATACATTTGTATGGAACTTTATTGCACTATATATTTGAAGTATACTTTCTCAGTAAATTCCACTGAGCCATAAAACACAGAATAAAACATAAAACACAATAATTAATGAGATTGAATACACCTGTGAAATGTGTCCTCCAATATCTGTTATCGGCAGCCATCACGTTCTCATAAAAAAATGTCAAAAAATATTTCTTACGAAATACCTTGACTTTAAAAATGGTTATCTGGTGGGGTAAAACGTGCTAAAACATCTACATTTGTCCCTCCGCTCCCAACATGAAGACGTCTATGAGCTCAGGTAGGCTAAGCTAGCTATTGTTTTTGTTCAGTTGATTATGTTTTCAGTTTAATGCTGCTTTAACGTTTCTAAACACTTGGAAATGTTTTCCGTACGAAGTCAAAATTTTATTTTGAAGTAGACAACACTTCAAACTACTTTAGGTTGAAGTAGACAATATTTGAAGTGCCTTTCGCTTCAATGTTCCGCAAATGATTAGCTAGTTAGCTAGTTAGCCATAGACGTTTGAATTTTTAACATCTGCTGTCAAGATGCTTATACTAATTTATATTTCTAAGAATAACATTGAGAGCCTTTTGTTTAAGAAAATTGGGGAAAGGGTGGAGACAGTTTTGTGAATGGTTTCATAAACATAATCTCATCTAAAGCGCGACTCCATTAAACGGAGTGACAGAAAATGGTCTCAGATCTTGGGCGAAGTAAGGTCGTTTAGTTTCTCTATTGGGACACAAGAGTCAGTTTCATACAATACTACAGTTGTTTTTCCTCTACGGGAATTCATTGTAGTATTTATTTTTAACCTTTTATTTGCTATAAAAATGCAGTTCAGCTTGTGTCTACAGTGCAAACTGCCTTCTGTCATTAACGCCAGGACAGCAGTACGACGGTAGACCGTTAGACTGAGTAAGAAAGAATCAAGTTTTGTAATTGCTGTCCAAGTCTAAACCTCAACCAGACCGAATTACTGTTGCGTGAGACAGCTTAAGACAGCTGTGCCTTTATAAAAAGAAAGGCAGCCAACCTCAATGGACCAACCAAAACCAACTACATGTTGACTTGCTTAAAACTGCCAGCGAATGCGACTCACTGAAGGTTTCAAACCAGTGAGTTCAAACTACCTCTGCTACTTTAATCTGCAGTTATAGAGTGAAATAGGTTATGTATCCATATATATTTATGTTTTTGTTTATCTTTTGCTGATCTTCAGCTCAGATATCCTACTGGAGATACTTTTTTTACACCTTGTATGAATCATTTTTACAATGTGTTTTTCAAAATTGAAATATTAATTTGATTTTTACTTCAAAATATTTGTCATTTTATTTTTTTTTACTATTTTTGTGTCAAATTTGCAAGCCATGTTTTCTGTCATTTTTTTTCTTTTCCTACTGCATGCGTGTTATCAAGACGCATACATGCAAAGTGTAGAATGACATGATTAGTTGGCAATCTTACGGCAGCGTGTACTTCTAAAATGGAAGTGAACACTAGATGGCGCTGTGGACCAATAGCAGTAGATATCGTGCTTCGCTATAAACTGGCACATTTGGATCATGAGTCAGAAATAATGCTTATTTATGTCTTGTGTCATAAACATTAGTTTTTAATTAATTATTTGAGTCAGTTTGGTAATTTTTGCAACAACCTGTTTGTGAACTGGCTTGTTTTGACGTTTTGATAGGACATTGCTGCAATGTCCTATCACTGCACCAGTGCAATGATAGATTATGTCTGATTAAAGTTTGATGTAGTTTTAAATCGCATAAAATATTTATTATTCCTTCAACATTAAGGTGACTGATAAACAGAAATACATTTTTTTAGGCTTAGTTGTAGCACTCGGCACACAGAGAGCTTTTGTTTTCCCCTCTTTTTTATTAATAATTCTTTTTAGACTTCAAATATAAAGATTTCAACATGCACATTTTTTAGCTTCAGAAAAAGTCTCAAAGTGAAAATTATATTTCGTTCTATTTGAAACAACTTTAAATTGTTCTGCAGTCATGGTTATTGGTTTTGCTGAGTAATAACTCACTTGCAAGTAATGAATTAGACTGGTGGTCATCAACTCTTCACCACAACATAATTATACAGATTCAGCTTGTTCATGAAAAAGGTCATTCTTGACATAAACATTAGCATTTACATTTTTAAAGTAAGAACATAAACTGACTTAAACAACTGGGGATGTACTGGAATCTGAAAATGATCCTCTGGTCTGTATTTCTAAGGTGAAATACTGATTAGAAAAGAAAATTGTAAAGACATCAAAACTGACAACTCACTTATATTTTTTGCATAAACAAATCACATGTTCTTTGATACAATTTGTTTTGTGTTTACTAAAAATTAGATAAAGGTTAGTACTTTCTTTGGGGACCTCTTATACCATAATTTTTTTTTATCACTACTTCTTTAATTCTTCCCTTTGTGTTTATTGTGGAATTAAAACAAAATGTAAACAAATACCTGGTTGGTGATACAGTCCTTAGAACATCATAATTGCTTGATCTGACAGAAAAAGTCAGAAAAATCCAGCTGCATCTTTTTCAGGAAGTGAAGTATCTCTGGCATTTTTTAAACTAACTTAATACATTTTTCATTGCTACATTAGACTGTAAATTAAAACTGAACAGTACCAATGTTTTATTTTAGTGTGTTTGGTCATAATATTATCCAAGAAATAATTAGAAATAAAGCTTAGGAATCCTTTCTGTCACCATGGAAGAAGCAGAGATCTGGCTTTTTCACGAGTCTTTAGTTCAGTAAAACAAAAACTCAACTGAGCTCAAGTTTTGCTCATATGGCTTAATAATAGAACTATTACTGTGTGAAAGGTGACTCTGACATAATGTGACCCTTGTGCCTACTTTAAACATTCATTTGTGGTGCTGTTCAATTTTTTGACTGAATTTAAAAGAAGGTTAATGTTTGATGTTTGTTCAAAGTTATAGAATCTACTCATTTAGCCGGTCTTATGTTAGTTTTACCACTTGGCAAGATGAAGCCGATTTACTGTATAATATAATGAAATTGCACTGTATTGTATTTTTGTCACGAAGTAAATTGATCTGAACTGAATATTTGACCGGCTTACAAAGTAGTTTGAGATTACTTGTGCTGTAATTTGGTACTACGCAAATAAACTGAATGGAAGTAAAACGTTGATATGAGATCAGAAAAGTGAAATATTTTGGATTCAGTACCAAGTATGGATAAACCCATGTGAGGGGAATAAATCAAGATGGGAGGTTGATTTTTATAATCAACACTTTTAGCTCACTGTTCTGAAAAGTTTTCACAGGATGCATTGTCACTTTTTTGTTTTTATATTTACAGCGTTTGTAGTTAAAATGTTCTCTTAGCCTCTCAATGCTAGGGGGTAGCAGCTATCACGAGATACTGACATGTCTGCCAATTGTGAACAGACTCCAGTTACCAATTACAGTTACTACTAATGCACATGGCCAGAAATACCAGTTCTTAGTTTTAAATGGATAAAACTGAACTCACAGTGATCGTAGAGGAGCTCTTCAGATTGCATTAGGCTTTCATTCTAAATGAAGGAGTAACGTTCAATATTGTGAAATACTTCTGCTTTAACTTACTCAAACACAAGTCAGTCGTCTAGATTTATTCAAGTTAGAGTTGTCAGGGCCTGTTTGAGGCCCACATCAGCCTAAGGAGGACTTTGATTTATGCTTTCAAAAACCTTCATGTTGATTTCACTCTATCTTCAAATGTCATCAGAATATAAGCAGTCAGAGTTTTGGTGGGAGTTTTTGCTTTTGGACAGTTATTGTGTTGAAATTCCATTATCACCTACGCATTCATTCTTGCATTTCAAGAAAACATTCAGCAGACATTTATATCATTCAATTGTAACTCTGAATTGTGTAAACTAATCTTATCGTGACAGGGAAATGAGTTTATCTTCTCAAATCCTGCAGATGATAAACTCTGATGGCGCTGTTAGAAGTTAAACTGTTCTGCAAAAGATGCACGTGAAAAAAAAAAAATATTGCATTTAAAGCTGTTCAAAAGTAACATTTTGAGAAAGAGTGAGTCGTTCTCTTTCATGTCTTTGAGCTGTTTGGGAGCGAGGGAGGGAGGCACAGGGAGGAGGGGGTAGGTGGAGTAAGGTTGGAGTCCCACACAAGGGGAATCACTGGCAAAGGAGCCGTTTCATACAGTTCTCCTTTGAGCTCTCTGTGTGCCTCTGTAATATCTGTCAGTCTGCATGCACCTGTGTGTTTTAGCACTCACTGGTTTCTCTCACTCCTACAGGTTGTTTATCTATATTGTCACGTTAGTAGCCCGTGCAACAGGCAGTGGAAGGGAGACAGAAATTGACCCGGTACACTTACAATAACAAAACTCAGAGCAGAGGAATTGTGTTTGGAGAGGTTTTTTTTTTTTTTCTTTTTTTTTTTTTTTTCTCCCCTCCATCTTGAGACTCAACGAATCCGAGGAACAAACTTGCCTTGTTGGAGCCGAGGACTGACAACAGACAGAGTTGTGTGAAGAAAAGGGTGAGTTACTCAAACAGCTGAAGTTACTTTGACTTGTTTGGCTTCAACCTAAATGCACAGAAATGTTTTGCTAGCTTGTAGATCCTTCCTTGTAGAGTGGTTAACTGTGCAGAACTGAAGTTCTGATGCAGTTTTCTTCTACGTGTTTTGTTTTTATTCTTGCCTGTGTGTGCGTGCACGCATGCGTGTGTGTTGTGTTTTTATGAGGTGTTGCCTGCTCTGTGCTTGATCTTTGGAGTAGACTCAGCTGCTCTGCGTCTCTCCGGGTACGTCTTGTTGTGCCGTGATCATTTGTACAGACATTTCACATGTCCAGAAATAAACACACTTACTGGAACACACGTATTGCCACACACAGGAAACAAGAAGACGGTATAACGTCTTTACTTTAGATCAGACGCTAGATCAGGGCTGTTTAGTAGTTGACTTCAAATAATTTGATTTTGTCCTGAAAATATGCATATATTTACACCTTGTTTAAATGGAGTTGTCTCTGGGTTCTTAAAATTTTAGCCTCGGATGGTGTTCATTGCAACAACTTGTTGCTATGTAAAGTTGTGAGTGATGATGGCGGGTGAACTTAAATGCAAGCTGAGCTTCAGTGGCTGATGTGTGATGAAGATAAAATATAGTTTAGTAAAACTAAAGAACTGGTGTGGTAGATGGTCAATGATTCAGAAAACTAATAATAAACATTCGCATGGCTGGACATGATGAGAAACGCAAGAAAACACTTGAATCTTACAGAGAACATTAGAAAAATTGGGTGTATATGAGCTCTGAGGGAGGTAATGAATAACCACAGGCAGGTGTGTCTGTTGGTAAAGTGAAACCTGGACCAGGAGCCCAACGGACATGATGTACATTTATTTGCAATTGTGCAGTGGTTGATTCATTCAGAGATAGTTTTAGGTTCAGTTTAAATAACTTCCTTAAAAGTCGTTTTCCTTACATAATGTTAACCACTGTTTGCCAGACAATGCCAGGAGCTTAATTGGATGTTTGCAGATAAGCCATTTATTGACTAATGTGTCAACAGTAAACAAAGAAGGTGTCTTTATGTTTTTTATTTTTGATATTTGTTAAGCAAATGTTGATAAGAACATGTTTTTTTTTTCTATTAAAGGAAACCCACAAAAAGAGCAAAAGAGTAACCAGGAAAACTAAGTCAAACCTCTGATGTTAGATGAAGTAAAAAAAAAAGCAACATGGTGTGTCACACTTGTACCAAAAGTCTGTCTTAGAAAACATGAGCTACATGTTTTGTTTCTACCCTATATTATTTGATAGGTTTTAAAATTGGATGAACTGATCATACTTTCTTCCGTCTGCCTTTTTCCCAGTTTCCTTGCAGTGCGACTTGCTAATTCCAATTTTTCACAAATTCTAATTTTCATAGAATTTTCAATTATTTTTCTTGAAAACTTTATTGGTATGAATGTGCTGTCCTTTCTGTAACAGGAGCAATGGTATTGAATTAAACAGACACTGGAGAAATTGTGTATTCATAGCCATTTATGGAGTTAAGCATATTTTCCTGAAATTTATCAGTTTTTTTTTTTTTTTTTATCGAGCTAGAAAAAATTAACATGCGGTTGGTTGATGTGTTTACAATCCAAAAGTGGTGGGGAGTCTCTGGCTTTAGTTTGTAATTATGGGAATTGGGGGGGGCTTGCCTGTACTTAGGGATTGGATCATTTTGACTCCCACCCAAAACCAATCTAGAAAAATTGTTCTCTTATGTCTGGCTGATTGATTGATTTTAATGCATTTAAAATAAAAATTAATATATGTATTTTACATTCATTCTTAAATATAGAAAAATATATTAACATTTTTCAACATATTTCTAAAATGATTACTTTATATTAGTTTATTGTATTTTTATAATTATTTGGTATAACTTTTGCTTGAAGGAGTTTAAATTTAAATATCTTTGATATATATTTCAAAAGGACAGTTTCATTGTATTTAATTTTTTGTAACTACAGAAGTTTGAGCATTAAAACATCCAAATAGAAACAGAACTCTAACATAATACTTGCTGTACTTGAATATATAAATAAATTCTTTATGCGCAACATGGGTATATATTTGTTGTAAATAAACATTAAATCAAAAATCTTAAACTAGCAGCAGGCATTTCTAAATTAGTGTGTTGGATTAAATGAATAAAAGTTGAACATAATCACTTATGGATGCATGGTGTATTTCAGTAAGAAATTTAAGAAAGATTTTTCAGTTATTTCTTATATTTGTGTTTGAGTACATTTTAATATTGAGATGACATTTTTGCAATTAACAACTCCTGCTGTGAAGCGTTTCACATTAGCTTTTCAAAGTTTTACAGTGCACACCATCAGATAGGTTATTTCCAAAAACGGATAATACACTATTCTTGATGATAATAAAGTTGAATGAATTCTGGATCTGGTTTAACAAAACTATAACACCAGGCACACTGAGAGCTTAACTTGTTCTTTTCTGTTGTGAGTTATTCCGTTTTAAAATGTACATGCTGTCCCAGGATATCCTGCAGGAAAACTGATAAAAATAGCTTTTCTACTCTTATTTCTTTCTCAGGTTTCAACTGGAGGCACTCTACTGACAAATACTGGTATAATAGTTCTCACATTTCTGTAATCAACAAGCAAATCAAATCTGCACATTTGTTTGAGATTAAACAGATTTAATGAGTTGCTTAGGAAAAGCAAAGTGAGCACCGAAGACAATAAGTTATTGATAAATGTATAAAAAGATTGTGGTGGTTGTTGGGACAAGAACAGCATGTTTCGGTCTTTGCGTGCTTCACATTCTTAGCTGCTGACCTCTATGGAAAATAACAGCAGCCGGCCTTGAAGGTCACACTGCCATAGTCAGTGGCTGAGACTGACTTTTTTTCTGGTATCATGCTTGATGTTTGCAAACTCATTGATCTGCTCAGTATCTATGGAGCAGGTTATTTTTGAAGCTATTCATGAATCCATTCATTATAAAACCTTTATCTGATACATAAATAACTTTATCTCTTTATCAAGGACAAGTATGAAGTTAAGTATTTGCGCCAGTTGACAGGATATGATAGAAAACCCGTTTCTTTGTTGACATGAAAAGACAGTCTCAATGTCCCAATGGCGTGATCACACACCATTTCACTAAACGGTTTAGAGTAATCCCTAAACAAACCAGAGGGGCTTTAGAGGCAGTGAAAACTTCTGCTTGGCTCGTTGTACACAAAGTAAAACGTCTATTAACAAAAATAAACATGCTCTTTTTAAAAAGTAGCCATGACATGAAGTGTAGTCCAAATGCTAAGACCTCTTTATGCACTTGGCCTTCTGTCTACATTTTTAAAGCGTATATTTGTACAGAGAACAGCTGGTGGACCGCCACAAGCGAAATGTTCTCCTATGTAAGACTGCTTACATCATAACTGGAATTATTTGAAAGTTAATAGTTCTGATTGTCTGGAGGAACATTTGCACTTGTAGAACCTCTCAAAAGTATTCACACCACTGGGACTTTCATGTTATCCCATAACAACTCCAAACTTCAGACAGTTAATTTGGATTTCATGTAATTTACCAAATTAATTGTGAAGTAAAAAAAAAAAAAAAAGAGTTATTTTTGTTACAAATACTAATAAAAAAAATGTAAAATTGTTTTGGGTTTGTCTAACATCCTGGCACAACTAAACTGAAAGCTTTCCCATTTTTCTTTGCAAATCAAATTAAGCAGATAGTTGCATTAGATATAGAGCATAACTAAACAGTTTAGTTACATTTATAGTCATAGACGCTACGAAATGTAGGTTTGGACTGTAAATGGGCCCCTCACGTGAAAATGCTTTAATCTTAACCAGTGGTTCTTCTTATAACAAGTTCCATCTTTTTAAATTTTGAGTGACTTTGACTTTTTCACTTTGTTCTAACTTAAAGAAGAAAGTAATGAAAAACAATATATTTTTCCATTAGCATCTTGTTCACAGATTGTGTCTAATTATGCATTTTATTGTTTGTAGTTAGGAAACTGAAATGTAAACTTTATGTGAGATTTCTTAACACTCCCTGACCTCCGAATCTAACATAGAGGCTTTGAGTATAAACTGTGACAATATGAGTAAAAAAGCATTTATTTGCACTTTTAAGCATTTCTACCTCATGAAACTTTTCAAGCGCTCTTCTATCCGCAATCTCTTTTAGTGAACATTTTGCTTCAATTATTGAAAGTGCAAAATCACAGAAATGCAGGTATTTGTCATAATTATCATCGTCCCTGAGCAGTCATTTAGAGAATCCCACCGGGTTTTGAACTTGGAGTTGGTATATTTTTAAATTTGGTTTCTTGTCATTCTCAGATCCTTTAGTAGAATAATAACTAAACCACTAAGCTCAGCCCAAAGACTACCAGTGGTTCTTGTACCACATTTTGAGAACTCTGGATTTAAAGTATTCCATTGTAGCTCAAGCTGCATCTCCAGGATTGTTGTCCTGCTGTCCACCTTGTGTAATCTTCAAGGTGCAAAATTGATTTTAAAATCTCTGGAAATAGATACTCATAGAAATATTTACTGAGGATGTAGGATATATCTGTATCAACATCGGTGTCGGACGATGTTAGTTATTTTTTAATGTGTCTGTACGGTCCGACAAGTAAAACAGGGTTGATATGAACAGCTGATGTTATTTCCTTCTTGTCGTTTTTGTGTGTTTTAGTCATGTGACAGTGATGCACACAGGATTTTGGGGCGTTGAACTGGAGCAGAGAAGCGGTGTTACATGGGGTTGAAAGTGCAGGAAAGTTTTCATATTGGTGCATTCCTGACATTTACTGTTTTGTAGTCCAAAATAGAACACAAAAATGTGTATATACTAGTCTTTAGGTTTTGTCTGTATCCTCTTCAGCCATTTTAATAGATAAACTCTCACTTTAAGCCATATTTTTATTGTTTTTTGTGTCCAGGTAGCCTACAAGGTCTTTTGCACCTTGTCATACCCAGAAACACCTTTGCCAGTGATGTAGATGGTACACTGTGCTGCAACCACTACTGTATGAAGGAAATTTATTTTCCAGTTTGTCCATAAGGCTACACTTGTGCTTTGTAAGCATCAGCATTAGCACAGTCCTGCTGTCTGTTCGTCAATGAAGGGATGAGAACCATCCACTAGGCAGCAGCACAGGGAGGACGTCAAAGAAAGATTGGCATGTGTCAATTTAAGTATGTCTTTTGGCCCCCTGATAAATGATAAGAACCCAGACATTTTCATCCATCAATGAAATCCCCCGGATGTGAAAAGTGGTTATGTCCAGTGGGGAAAGAGGATGTTTGGTCACCTTATCTTATCTGACCAGAGCATCTTCTCACACATGTTTATTGGGTTTCCTACCTGGCTTGTGGCTTCCTCTGGTTTTCTTTCAACATCAACTTTCTACATAGTATTTCATAAAAGCACACAACAGTTTCTGTTGTGTGTGAACAATAGTTATCCTATCTACCTGACCTGTATCCCATGGGTTTCTTGGCTGCTTCTCTCATTCTTGTCTAGCCTGTTAACTTAAGTGGACAACCATGTCTTGGTATAGGTCTGCTTTTGTGCTATATTTTTTGCTTGTTTGTTTTCAGATGATGGCTTGCACTTGTACATTGTTTGTGAGATGTTAGCTTATATTGTATAACTGCATAAAACTATCTTAAATCTCTCAAATATTCCTTCATAAACAAGTTATTTGGAATAGTAATTGCTTTATATTTAGGAGTGCTACAATTCTGAACCAGAATTTGTGGTTACCTATAGATTGATCTACTGATAAATGAGTAAGAGTAGTACTTTTTTCAGGCAGATGCATTTTTTTTTTTTTTTTTTTTGAATTTGGCAGAAATGACTAGTTTTAACCTGTTCTCCTTTTTCCTCTTAGGACAGCCCCTCGTAAAAGGAACAGCTCTAATAAACTAATTCCTGCTACGCCTGCCAAACCGCACGCTTGCCGTCGGCTATAAAATATGAGCCTCTGCTTCCCCTTTTCACTGCTGACATTGCCCTTTTGACCTCTTCTCATACCTTTTTTCTGTCTCCATTGTCTTCTGCTTTTTTAAAAGATCTTTTTATGTCTGTTATTGTTAGGCTTATTTAGGCTTTTGTTAAGTTTTCAAATTTTTGTGCTTTGTAATTCTCAGTCAGTTATTAGTTAGTGGTAGTCATAGGTAAAGTAGTAGGACAAGTGTGTGCTTTAGCATGTTTAAAACTGCTTTTAAAGGTGAAAGCATTATTAGTTTTTACCTAGCGAATAGAAAGCGATCAACCTCAGCAGATATAGAGTTTTCTTTGGTCTTGCTGACATTTTAAAACTAGGATAGCCTATTTTGTTGGTATGTTGTTCAGCTATTTTGGACAGATTTATAAGATGCTATAAAAGATGCTATAAAAAACCTTGAAGGTTTTTTATAGCATCTTTTTATAGTTACTTGCAAAGGTATTTTTTGACAGTTTCTTGACAAACATCTATGTATGATGTAAAAATAGAGTTGGATGATATGGCTGAAAAACACATCTTGCTACATATCAGTCAACATATAATGATTGATTATTTTTGGTTTTAAATATCCAAAATACTGCCGAACTGGTGACGTAACCTTTTGTTCCTTATCCATAATTTCCTCTTAAGCTGTTGCACTGGGTTTCTCTGTACTGTTCTTGTTTGTTTTTGTTGAGTTATGGGACACAGTGTCCAGGTGGCCAGGTGTATTGTGGGTATTCTGTGGACTCTTGACATTTCACAGTGGTGCATGCCGATTACCTACATTTCCCGTGACAAATTTCTTCATTTTCCACAATCTGAATGGATACCAGGAAGTTTGATGAATGAGATGGCCTTGCTCTGTTTCTTCGCCACTAGGCTAGCCATTGTACAGCTGTCAGTGCTGCACATGGAGTGGCAGTCACTCCTTGCAGCTGGTTGTACTGATTCCCAATATTGTGAGGTTAGTGTTGCATTCTGCAAGTGAGTGCATCACCAAATACACATACGTATAAGTTTACCTTTTTTGGGACGAGTCTGGTAGACATCCACATCAAGACCGCCTGCTGTACGCCGGGTTCTCTGAAGAGTGAAGTATACCCGAATATGTGGGGGGCAATATGAAACGGCTACTGTGCTTGTTACTCAGCAGGTTGTTCCGAGAGTGAGTTACTTGATCCCATCAACCTTGCTTAGCTGGCTGTGAGAGGTTAAGCAGCTAAAGCGTTTCTTCTGCTGACATCCCCCAGAATGCGGTGTGGTTCTGGATCCGAGTACATTGAAATCATTACTCGATAGGTTAGAAATGAGCTGGAAAAAGCATTATCGTCTTTCCCCTTCTGGCCCTCTAAAGAACTGTTGGAGAGACATTTCTGATGAGTCCAGGTTTACCGTGGAGGCTTTGAATACTCCATGAGCTCATGGAGCCTGGTCGTTCTCTGACCATCCTCTGAGATTCACCTGAACCTGTTTGATTGACAGGAAGCTTTATTGTCACCTTTTCCCCATTTTTACAGATTTGCGGCCTGGTTTGTAGGTTGAAGTAAGCTCAGACAAGGTGGGTGCTGGTATTTAAAAAAAGGCAAATGTTGGCCTACAATGTTGTCTGCTTGAGATATTAGCTTCTAATAGGAGTATACTTCTTGGTATGCGGTCGGAGTTGTTGATATTATACTGCACACACATTATCTTCCTGTCATGCATACAAAGCTGGAGAAAAAAGTCAGCTGGTTTTCTAAAGATTACATATATTATCTTGATCAATTTACTTATTCTTATTTCATTTTAAAGGGAAAAAGACTGTGCCTAATGTACAAACTTCCTGTTTGTGGAACCTCACTGTGTCTTTGCTGTTAACCTGCTGGCTGCTTCTAAGAAATCTGACTCTTGACCAGAGAACAGACCCAAAATAAACAACATACTGTGAGGGGATTAAGGGTATTGGAGAGCTTCTAGAATTACAGCCCTCAGAACATATCCAGATGTTGCTTTCCTGTTTCTGCTCAGGTAACTTGCATGACAGAGTTGTGGTTTGAGTCCAGAGTAATGAAAGCAGTTCATGTTGAGCATCCCTGTTCATATATTTATACTAGGACTTTAGCCAGATGGATTAGCAAAGCAGAACTCTGTGCAACATTCCAAAGGCTCTTTGCCACCAATTGATTGTATAGTTTACAACAGGACATAGATAGAAAAAAAAGCTTGAATTTAAATACTGAGGTGAAGAAAGAAGTTAAAAACATAGTGTTTGACCACTTGGTGTGTAAAGGAAAGAGAGAACATTCCAGTAAACAAAAAAGATGACTTTGACACTAGACATCTCTCTTGTGGTTTGATGATAGATGCACATTAGGTCCATATTGAGATCTATACCTATCAGAAAAAGTGAAGAGCTGGGCCCCCCTCTGATTGGCTGTGGTCCAGTTGTTCATGTGTGCAGTGAGGCAGAGAGATAAGTAAGCTAAGCTAGGCTAGCATGGATGAGAAGAGAATATAGAAAATTTAAGGCCTGAGCCATCTGAAAATCATTAGCTATCTGACACAGAATCATCAGCCTACAAGGTCATCTGTGTCGCACTTGTTGGGGTGTGTTATGATGTTATACTTGTGCCAACAATCTGAACACGCAGTGTGACTGATGTGAGTATCTGACAAAGTTATTGTTTGTTGTTGAACAAACAATAACTTGTTTGTTCACACAACAGGTGCCAGAAAACACCCAAAACATCTTCTGGCACCTGCTACACTCTGACTCTTCTCCTCCTTGTAAACACATTTGGCCCGATGTCTGTGTTCACAACTTAACAAGGTGTATGTAAATGAACCACTTTAAACAATTGGATCTGATTTTATCCAATCGCTAACATTTACTTTTGACATGAAGCTACACTATGAATCTTACAGGAAATTGTGAGAGTTGCAAACAACTTCTCTGCAGAGAAAGAAGTGCCAAGTTAGGTAGATCTACAACAACTTTGCCAGCAATATAACGTTTAAACATTGTTCTTGCTACGACTTTTAACTTTAAGGCAATATTTGGAAGCATGACCAACATGGGCTGAATAGCTTTATTCACTTAATTGCTGCCATTGCCAAACTACGTCCATAGACGAATTACAATTCAAAAACCGTGCAGAAAATTGACGTCTTTGTTTACAAATCCTTCTGTTAAGTGATTCTCCCTGGTTAAATTCATCCGAATCTCATTGGGACAAATCTCATATGAAGCAGTAAAAGAAAATGAGAATTGAGCGAAATTATTTAGGAACACATTGCTCTAGCTAATTCGTAAGAAATTTCGCCCTTAAAACATTTGCACTAAGAATCCAGATTTTTTTAATTTTATTTCATAATTTAAAATTTGGGTGTACATAAGCTTTGTACCGGTGCACCTTGGCCTGTCACAATAACAAATTTCAGCATCAAGAGAGAGGACGTTTTGATAATTCCTCTCTGCTTAATCACTCTTAATTATCCAGAATCACACGTATTGTCATATGCATGCTCCTCTTTAACTCTCTTCACAGGTTTTCAATACATTTCGACATGGGGATTCAGTTGGAGTTATGTTTGGTGAACAATTTGTCAATTTGGCCACCCTAACCCCACTCATAGCCAGCCAAAATCAAAACACATCAACCAGCATTTCTGCTAAATGGTTGTAATGGTGAATAGTAAATGAAATGATGAAATAGTTTTTATTTTCCAAAAGAAAATATTTAATCCTATGAGCTGTTTGATCCTGTGACAGTTCATAGGATTAAATGTTTTGCTGTATTGTGAGTTTACACAGGGGGCCCCAGCCCAGAAGCTAATTCTGTTTGTGGGCCCCGTTTTCATAGAGTTCATGTTACCAGGCATTCTGTGCGACGTCCCTGTGACCTCTTATAAGAGAAAAAGTCCACAGATTTTCCCACCAATCTTATCAGTGGATATGAAGTTCTCTGTCACATATTCAGCATGAAAAGCTCTGTTTTATTCTCATCTGATCACAGTAAAGGGTTCAGGTGAAAGTTTCAGTGAACTTAGGATTGTGTTTTCTTACCACGACTTAACTACATTTTTGAACTGGTTAATAAGAATGACTATTACATTTAGTTTTGCAGCTTTCCTGGTGTTAAGACTGTGATCAGGAGTTTACATTAAAGTCCCTAATCTGAGAAAGAAAACTTTAAACTCTAGCAGTGTCATTCTTTGTGACATTTATAATGTGATGCAAACAGATTTTGATAAATAAAATATGAATGTTCAATGCAAATCTGAAACATTTCACAGGTGCCTTGTGGGATTCTCTCGCTCTCTCTTAAGATTTAGACAAAATACTAAAACTTTAGTGTTGTCATGATTAAATGTTTTCTAGAGTTTGTTTTATCTGAAATGCAGTCGGTGTGAAGTTGGTCTTGGCTGTATGGAGCCATTTGTCACCAGCATAGTTTTGAAAAATAATGTAATGTCATGAAAATTACCAACATCACTCAGCGTTTGTAAATGTTATGGCTGGGCAGCAATGCCTGCATTTACCTGTGTTAGTGTTGCTAGATTTATGTAAACAGATCTGAATACTAACCCACAATCCTGCATGTGAGCTCTTCATTCCAACTTAAATAAAGGCGTGAGTGTGAATGCGCATAGCTGTTTATCTTGTGTGCCTTTGGTCCTCTTTCATAAATAAAGCACTTTAAAGTAGTGTTTTCTTTTCTAGGTGTGATTCTTTTAAGATGTGAGGCAGCATGTGGTGGTTTGAAGTTAACTCGCTGCTGTTACATTTCTGAGCCATAAAGGGAAAGATTCATAGAGCTGAATTGGTATTTTATAATAAACTCACCAGTTTAAATTGTATTTAGATTATAAGCTGCAATAGTTAGTCATAAATACTTGAAGTGGTTCACCAAAGAAACATTTAAATTAACCAGAAGTGTTTATGTCAAGGTTTTTATTGCACTAATATTTTCTCTTCTTGATGTTCTGCTCTTTGTAAAATAACCCTTTGATTCTAACAAGCTATTAGCTGACTAATTAGATGAGCTGTTGGCACACCCAGCTAATCTGTAGCCTCCTGATTGCCAAACTTGATGCTCTGGCCCCCTAATGTCCTTATAGACAGCTTTAAATTAATAACAGTAACACATAGCACTCCTTTAGTTTGCCCAAAATAACTTTTAAAACAGCCAACTTGTTGTCTTGTAAACAGGAGAAAGCTGAGGCATTTACCAAGAGTGCGCAGAAACGGACAACAAAGGCGCTCTGCTTATACAGATAAACCCTGCTTGCTCTGAAACGTTTTCTGGCATGTTCTTAAAGGGACTGTAAATTGTAGCAACAATATGAAGGACAGCTTGTGTTAGGAAACAACTTTTTTAGAGTCATGCTTTATCTTATTTCACCTGTTGCACACTTATCTGCAGGGGTTTATGCATATCAAGATCAGAGGAGAACTGTAAATGAGTGTCCATGAGATGACATCATTTTGATGTAATTTTGCTTGTGAACGATGTAGACTGGGAGCATCTGGGTAGATGCTCCCAGTCTACCCAGTCATGCCACTCACCTGTTTCCAGTTAACCTGTTCACCTGTGAAATGTTTCAGACGAGTGTTATTGGAGCATTCAACATCGTTTTCAGTCGGGGCAAGAACCGACTGAAACTGTTTTGGAAATTCTTGCAGGTATCAATTTAAAAATGAGTAAATATTTGCAAAAACACAGTTGAACATTAAATATCTTGTCTTTATATTCAGAATTAGAAAATTCTGTCATTGTTTTTATTTATTGTTTTGCAACTTCATTGTAATTGTGGTTGTATGCACCATCATCTTTTAAGAGCTGATTTATAATAAATAGTGTGCTGGAATATTAAAGCTGAAATTAAATTATGAACTTTTAAAAATAATTTTGAATGCATCTTTTTGGTGTCCTTACATCTCCTAAATTTTCTGAAGATTGATATATCTGATTTATGCTAATAAATATAATTTAATAAACCTTTCCAGTTAGTTTGGATTTATGTTCATATTATGATTTATTTGGTTTCCCTGTTTTATTCTCTGGAAATCTATGCCACTGAATTGTTTGTCTAAAGTTCTTTTATTTCTCTACGCATCTTCACGTTACTTTTTTACATGTATCTTTTTGACTTTGTGACCTTTGATCTTTCTATGTACATGTAAACATGCACAGATTGTTCCTAAAGAGCAGTGAATGCAACACAGAAGGGACGACCGGTTCGTGTGTTTCACAGAGCTTTACTTTAAGGGCGAGCCTTGCTACTTGGTTAAACAAAAGGGCCTCCGTGTCGGTCCTCTAGATAAACATACTTTCCCTGAGAAAACACGGACACAGTTACACTTTAACCTGCTTGAGGAGGCCTCAACCACATCCTCCTGGACAGTTTAGTTCAGACTGGGCTTTAGTTCAGACCCACAGTGGGAATCATGCGCTGCACGTGAAACCATGCTGGCCTATCAAACAATGGAGCCTTTGACAGCCATGCCCTCCCTCCCCGGTCCACAGTACAGTCAGAGCACTGTCTCTCGAGGGCTTGGATGTCACTCCCCATCTCTGTTGTGCTCCCCCGGAGCTGACCAGCTGGCTTCTAGGGTCTAGGATGTGAAAGCATCAGCACAGAAGAGCTACAGTCAATGTTCAGCACCGACTAGTTGAACTCGGCCCAAATATTCCCACCATAAATACCTTGACAAGCTTTGTGATTTCAGACGATCAATACCACAAAACATTCACAAAATAAAAATTAAGCCCAGTATAATATCACCAGTTTTAGATTAGGTAACAAAATCCTTTCCACTTTCTCAAACTTCCACCATTTTTTTTGTGATTGTAGTGCATCAATTATGAAATGGAAGGAAAAAGATGTCCTTAAAAAATAAACTTCAGTTTTGCCTCTTTCTTTTCCCAGTAGTTCTTTTTCAGTCAAATTGAAAACAAGTGACGCCTCCCAATTTGTAAAGAAAAAGAAAGGATTAAAAAAGAGGCGGGTCAATTTAGTTTGTTTGTTTGTTTGTTTGGATCCCCATTAGCCACTGCTGTGTCAACGGCATGCTGACAACATGCCAAAAGGAAAAGAACGAGATAGGTGTGGCTGACGAACTTAAGGAGAAAAAGAAAATAAATTAGGTGCAAGATGCAGACAAATTTGTCAAATTAAACAATATTTTCTGTGGTTTAGAGGCCAAGGTCAGTGACGACACGAGACCAGGCAACACGACTACAGCAGGTCAGCAAGCACTTCCTACGTCCCATCCCAGGCTTGCAGTGTGTTTTTGGATGTGTTCAGGGCAAACAGATTAGTAAAGGAAGCCCATCAGCAATGTTAGACCATTGGTGCATAAACCATTAATCTACTTCCTCAATTAAATTGATCCATAGTCTGGTCAGAAAAAAGTACGTATTTCTTTATAGCAGAAGAAAACTTTACCTTCAAAGTTAAAAAGATAATGTCTGAATATGCAGACTATTCTTCAAGTAGTATGGTTCTGTTTTTTCATCTATATACAGCTTTTTTTAACCAGCTTCAGAAAAATACAGATAATGTCATCAATTCTCTTCCTATGTGTAGTCCTTTTTTACGTTGCTTTTTGTACTGTGTTTGTGCTACGTATTTTTTTGCAAAAGTGCCACAAGGTTTATCATTGTTGCTGTTGAGGACAAGGACAAGGCTGTGGTTGAGAAGTTGTAAAAAGGGTCAGGATAGTTGGAGTAGGAATGAGGAGGAGGGGGAAGAGATGGATGCAGGACAGGAGAAGGAGGAAAAGAGAGGAGGAGAAGAAGAATGTGGAGAGTGCAAAAGGAGCAAGTAAAAAAAAAATTAGAGGTGTAGTGTACAGGATTGGGTTGGCATTTTGTTTTAGGATTATATCAATCTCTTAAAATCAAAGGATTGTGGCGCAAATATCTGCTTTTTGACATATGAAAGCAGTCTAAAAAATTATTAATTTCCCATCAGACATATTTAATTCTGTCTCCTGACAGATCTGTAAATAAATTTTATCCAGCGTGAATAATTTTGTTCAGGGTATAATGTATAAAATAAACGAATCTGTAAATCTTTGATAATAAACATAGAGACCATCAATAAAATTAATTCAACATATTTGTCATAATGAGAAATATAATATGTTTGAGAAGAAATTAATCATTCTTTTATGTTTTCAGCTGTTAAAAACTGGGTTTCAATTAAATTTGGTCCTAATAGGTTATAATCCCATCATCGGATTATTGTCATGACAGTTTCCATTAGTTGAGGTGATTTTCTGATTAATGCCTCTCTCGCCAATTTTGGGGGACAGACAAATACTGAGGTATATTTGCATTTGTGTCATTCTCTTTCCCCTTCAACTGAATGAATTATGCTCAGCTTAATTTTCAATGCTAGAAATATTGATTTAATTGATTCAGTTACACACAGGACTATTTACAAATTTGAATTTTACTTTATTTGTAGTTATACCTATAAATAAAGTAAATTCTAATATATTAGAATAAATACCTATACTTTACAAATGTATACCACATTTTTCAGATTATTTTTACAGATTACTATTATACTACACTGCATTGTGTTGGCCATTACTTAAAATTATAAGAAAATAGATTCTGTAAAATGAGAAAATGTGGAAAAGTTAAAGGGGTACGAATATTTTTGCAAAACAGTTATTACAATAACATTACTCCTTGTATTTTTCATGTTCAAAAACAAACCTTCACAAGTAAAGTTACACATCTTTGTGAAATAAATAACTTTACAACTTCTTAAGTTTGGTTTGTCATATTGAAATGATTCTTACACCGAGTCAGTATGCTGTGTCGTATTGTAACACACTTCATCAGGTTCTGATGATACAGCGGGAAGTAAAGTCATATTATTGTGATGGTGTTCCTCCGATAAACTGTTGCTACTGTTTGTGTTCAAATCCACATCCAGGCAGTCAGAGTGAACTGATATTTGTGTCCTGAACACTTTCAAGACTACAAATAAAAGATGACAATGCTTGTTAGGTGATGAACATAAATGCAAAGTGTGGTTTTATCTGACGGTGTAGATATGCAGAGCTGCTACCTCCCCCAGGCCCAGCAGCAGTCATGTAAACAGAAAGCGCTCTGGAGGAATGCTGGACTCTGTGACCTCCCGCCCTGAGCGCAGATACAGTGCACCGAGTTCAGCTGAAGCAGCCCGCCCCATGCTGCGCCTCCCCAGAGCTCCGCCTCACCCTACCCCAGCCTGAGGCCTCACACAGTGGAAAAAACACACCCCGTTCACTTAACACTAAAGCCTCGACACACACATACATGAACAGAGACACAGGCACTTCTTCGCTGACTGACGACTGCTCCTCACTTTTTTTACTCCACCGTTACTCAGTTGTCAGAACAGCGAGTTCACAGAGTTCGTTTGGTTTCAGGCTACTTTATTTGAGATATTTTTCAGCAAGTAGGTTTGCTGTACTTTGTAAATATTCAGTCCTCCCTGGCACTCATTTTGATATTTATTCGCTCCAATTATGTCCTGATTATCCTAGATAATGCAGGAAAAGTCTGTTCTTTGTCTTTTAACTGTCTTTGATATTTCAATGTGTATTTACTCAAAGATTTAAAATAAAACCTTAAGAGGAGAAAAAAAAGACTTAATTTCATAAAGACTAAAAAGCTCATAATACCCTTTCTTATTAGTTAGATATTTGCACTACTTTAAAAACCACTGACTGCATTTTGTTTGGAAAAGTTAGCACCATGGAGACACTGCCATCTGCTGGTGCATAAAATGGGGGAAAAAACGTGGAGTCCAGGGAAAGTGCAAAGAATTTCTATAAAAATATTTAAAAAAAACTAAGTGATCAAAGAGGAAATATAAAATTATTGCAAAAAGACTAAAAATTAGAAAAGAAAACACAAAATAAATTGAAAATCATCCAATCTGAGTGCATTATACTTTTCCTGCCCTTTGCTGAAAAACATTAGTTCTCTTGATCTACATGTTTATAAATGAAGTTACTCTTATAAATGAAGTTGCTTTTGTCTAATGCTGGTCAATGTTTATTATTTAATTAAAATTTTAGGTAAGCTAACCTCAAGGCCATCTGGATTACTTAATGAAACCACAGTAAGATTGAATTTCCTCTTAATACGATTCCTCTCTTTAATAGGAAAAAAGTCTGGATTTGGGCTGGGAGCTCGGTATATGCTGTTTGCTGCTGCTGTTGTCTGGTTCAGACTCAAACCCGAGGTCTATTTGCTATTTTAAAAGGATAAAAAGTTACTGTGCTCCTTCATGACACACTATTTACAGATGTCTAGGGTGTTCCCCAAGTCTCGCCTATTAACTGCTGAATAAGTGAATATAGAAAGTGGATGTTATGATGAATAATAAGGACGTCAGTATTGTGTTCATTAACATTGTCACCTCACAGCAAGCAGATTTCCTGTTCTAATCGTTAATTTGCAGGCCCTAGTGTGTGCTGTTATCCTTCTGTGTGGATGCGTTTTCTCCAGTAACTTTAGGTTTGCAGTTGACTGTTGAGTAAATTGGTCAGAGATGTTTGTGTTTGTGCACTGTTTTGTCGTCTATAACTCTATGTTGGCCCTGTGATGCGCTAATGACCTATCTAAAGGGCAACGCTTCCACTCCACTCGCCCATCGCAACCTGATAGGGTCCAAGCCATGAATAACATGAAGCAAATGCATGAAAATATCATAGTACATCTATTTTTTTTAACAATTATCCTGCATGTTTTGATTATTACTCATTTAGTACTCGACATATTCTATGACAGGTTTATTCTTTTGTGCCAATCATTAAATTCCCTCCGAATGTAGGGAAGTCTTGCACGCACACGCCCACTCACCGACTGAGACACTGAAATATACACTGCTACTTTAAACAGATGTTCACCAGATGTGACATCCAGCAGGTTAGTAAAGAGCTGGGCATATTGTTGAGCATTTTGGAGCATACATCTTTAGACACTAGTTGTCATTTTGCTGCAACAACTCACAGTAAACTGTATGCATGCATGTATACAGTGCCTGTGCCCACATGTGGACAGGTGGTAGCACACACACACGCACACACACACACGCACACATGTCCAGAGTCTTGCACACTGAAACACACAATCACAGATAGCAGTTTGCTGAGAAAACGAGGAGCTGTCTGGTGCCATAGCAACCAATGCGGATATCCCACCCTTCTCAAGCAATAGAGGAGAACAAAAAGCAGACATAGTAATGACAGATTCACAAGACCTGAATGAGATCTTTAAATATAAGTGCAAAAGTGAGGGCATTATATTGCGGATATGTTAAAATCGAGAAATAATCAAAAAGTGAAACACGGAATGTAAGGGGGAAAGCGGAGAGTACACAATAGTAGCAAAAGTAGAGCAATTAAAATACTTTTAATATAAAAAGCTCTCTGGGGTATGTCTGTCTGAGCCATGGCCTAAAAATATAGTTGCTCTTGCAGCCTGTCTCAGCTTGCCTTTCTCTTCCATGACTTCCATTTGAACTGCTGTCTCATATGTAATACTATTATTCTGGCCCATATATCGGGTTACATAACACTCTGTACCAAATCCTGACCTCAATCTGTGAAACAGCCACTCTTGCTCTGATCTGAATATTAGACTTCACATTATCACTGGTGTATGTGGAGCACCAGATCACAAGCACAAAGAGTCAGTAGATCACAGCATCAGTGTTCGACTGTATTTTACCGTTTGGACAAATGCATCTGTTTCAGTCGTTGTTTTTCTTTTTGTTTAGGTGGCTGAAAGAGCTCTTGCAGTGGATGGAGAGCACCAAACAAGTCCCACTGGTAAGTTGAATCTTCACAGAGCTTTATTTTTCTGTTTGGCCTGCAGGTGAAAATCCCCCTTACTGCTGTGTGATAGACTACAATATTGGCAGAATCGCTGTTGGAAAACTCACTTTTTCTCATCGCTATTTGCTGATTTTTGGTGTGCTGTGACTAAGAGACACGGAGTGCTGTTGCATCTCACTACTACATTATGCTAATGTGTGTGTCTGTGTGTGTGTGTGTGTCTGTGGATTTATCCTGCATGCTCATGCAGCTATTTAGATTGGTGTTGTACACATCAAGTGACGCAAAGCAATGACGTGACCCAGTTTAGTTGCATTTTTTTTGTGTGTGTAAATATGTGGGGGTGTGTGTGTGATGTCAGCCAGATTTGCAAACCTTTTTGAGCTTTGATGAGCTACCTTAAAGTGACCTTTGGCCCTTTACTGTTTGGTGGTTTTGACTTGGATGTCAGAAAGGCAATCAGCACCGATTATGCTAATGATTATAAACTTGTGGAAATCTTTTTTAAAATAATTACTTCTGAAGGTGGACGATACGGATTTAAAGTTTTATCTTAGTACTTTGCGGTACTATTGTTATAACAATAAAAGTGACGATAAGAACTATTTATTAATAAATTTTTTGGGCATGACACGGCAATCATTGCACCACAAACACTGTAACTGCTCTTGAAAAACATTTCCATTTGTAATATGCCTCTTTAGGACACCAGTGATGTTAAGAAGTGTCATTTGTATCACAAACTGCACATAGTAGCTACATTTAATCATATTTTAAAATTTATTCATATTTATTGATACTCTTTTTGAACAAACTGTGGAAAAAACAGTAAAACGAACAATTCTGACAATAGAGAAATATGGTGGCTTTTAAACATTATTCATTGGAATTTATTGCGGCAACAATAAATATCACAATCAGAACTTTATAACAATAAATTATGAATTATACAATAAATGCTCACCACTTCTCAGTTGCATTTTCCAGAATAAATACATGCAAAGAGAAGTGATATACAGATGTAGAAAAATACACGGGCACCCCTCTAAAGACGTATAAAAAGTTTTAATGTCGTATGTTGTTGCAGAAACATTCTTAAATTGACAATTTTTGAGAAATCCAGGCTTTGAATATGTATTGAGTGGGTAAAAACATGTTTAAAAAAAATTACCATTTGCAGCATTATTGGTACCGCTACTGTTGACAGTTATGGACCTCCTTTCTTTCCTTTATTTAACCAGGTAAAACGTCAATGAGATACAGATTTCATTTGCAAGAGGAACATGGGCAGAAATCTGCAACACATTACAGCCTGGCTACACAAAAGTAAAACTACTGCAACCATATACTCGAGTTTAAAACAAATTATAAAACAGTTTAAAAGCAATAACCTTGATAGAATTACATTGCTTGTTTTTGAGAACTGCTCTAAATAATTCCAATGAAATAAGATCCTACTGAAAACCAGACAGCACTGAATCTCCTCCTATAACGTTTAACAAGGTTGAAGCACACAGGGACGCAGATCTTTCAACACTCATCTTCGCACATTCTCTCTAGAGCATGTGTGGGCAGCTCCAGTCCTCAAAGGACAGCGTCTTGCAGAACTTTGTGACAGGCGGAGGATATGACTCAAACGTTTAAATCAGGTGTTTTAGCAGGGGCACATCTTAAACCTGAAAGACCCCGGCCCACGAGGAGCAAAGCTGTCCGATCCGTATTGTTCAGAGTTCTGGCTTCATGCATATGCTCTTTTCTGTTCAGCTCGTCCCTCAGGATGTATCCTTTAGCATCCCTTGGATAACGATGTCCGTTATCCAAGGGCAAATATCGAATTGTTTAATGTTGTCTCGGAATAAAATTATGTGGCAAGCATTGTGATTCATAATGATGATGATAAGGGATGGATCTATCCGGTTTCGTCTGTGAGAGCATCAATAAATATTAAATTCAAATGCAATTATTGTTTACTGCTTAATAAATGACTTTATGTACCATTATTATTGAACGTTACGGAACGTTCAACGTTATGAAAGTTTTTTTGTAGCCTAATATTAAAAAAATTATATCATCACTTTTATCATTTTTGGAATAAATGCCACAACATGATACAATTTTAAGCTTACATCCTCAATCCTTCAGGTCAATGGTAGTTGATTTATTTTGTCTCTGGTGAACCATTTTTGCTCAGTTTGGCTGTATATGTTGGAATGTAATTTTTGCCAAAAGATCCAGCAATGACCCGTATCAGTTAAAAGTCGATCTGAGTTTTGTAGAAAATGCTCTAGCACTGCTGAGTTCATGATTGCAGAAAAAGAGGCCCACAGCACCATAGGTCCTCCAGTATATTTCACAGTTGGCATGAGGTGTTTTCTAACATAGTCATTGTTTGTTTCGTGTCAAGCCCACCTGGAGTGTTTGTTACAGAAAATGCTCTACCTGGAGAGTTGTTTTTGTTGGTAGGACGAAAAAAGCTTCTTGTTTTGCTGGCACACCTCCCAAACGACCAGTTGGCATGAAGATAGCATTGTGTGGTTGTTACGGAGACTCGGTGACTCCAAGACACAGCTATTTGCTGCAGTTCTCTCACAAAAAGTGATGAATATTTTTTTTTTTCCTTCGTAACGAAGGAACTCACCGTGCATGCTGCTAAACCTAATAGCCAGACTACAAAATAAATGGTTTCCTTGTTTGAATGATTTTTATTGTCCAGGAAAAAACAAAAGTGATATGTAAAAGAATATTTGCTTAATTTGGTTCAAAAGATTTGTTTAGGGTGACAATTGTTGCAGCAGTGATTTGAAAAATTCAAAATAAAAATTAGATTTTCCAGTGGGAGTTTATGCTTCTGCAATAAAAAGTTAATGCATTAAAGGGTTTTTCTTAAACCACTGATCCCAGCAGATTTATCTGTGCCTGTTGTTGCTACCCTGTCCCCATGCTGGTGCTGTGTTACCTGGAGTGCCGAAAAGTGCTTCTTCCCCTCTGTTTAGTAGCGAAGCCCCACCTGAGCCACTCCTCTGTCTGCCTGCTCATTTACACCCAGGCCTGGGGAGAGTGTGGTTGGTGAAGTGTGAGGTAGGGTTGAATTACCAGCCAATAAGACTCCTTATCCTGACAGTGCTTGACACATGTGTTCAACCAATCACAGAACACTGCAGCAAAAAAAGAAGCAGCAGTAAAGAGGGAGACAGAAGAATAAATACAACAAGAATTTATTCAAAATGCGGATCTGGGCTCTCTGCTTTTTGGGTCAAATGGCCAAATAGCAAATTAATTCAGGTCTAGTTATATGTGACATTAGCTATTACCTTACATTTTAAGAAATTAAATTATTCTTTATCTTCAAACTTTAATTTTGACTCGTGCAGATGTCCAGATGTTAAAACCTCACTGCTCCATTACTACTGATAATGTCTGACTTTTCTGTTGGAAAAAGGTTTTTGCGCTCACTGACGTGAAAAGGACAAAGAAAGGGGAATACCACAGGGAAAATTTAATCTGTGTTTAAACAAAACATATTTGTGGCTGAGTCGCTTTTCCTTTTCATTTTGGGTTGAATTGACTTAACTTATCAATAATCTAAAGTAGACAAACGGTATCGCATAATGAATGTGAACGACAACATCTCACTGTAATCAGTACATTTTGTTCAGGAAACGAGTGGAGCAGAGTCTGCCTGGTGTGTCTCATTTAGTTTCAGAAGTCTTCAGTACCTCAAAAATGTGTAGTGCCTTGTTGTTACTGTACACCAGTCATAGCTCAGCCTCTGGCAGTTCTTAAAGAATCAACAGAGGAAGGAAGGATATAGCTAATCAGCTTATAGCCCGTAAGCTCGGTCACAGCAGATCAGAAGCCTCTTTCCATGTCGGCTCAGCATGGTGGTCCAGTCTTCAGAAGACTCCTGTCAGGTATCGGAAACCATCAGAACGACGTCTATATTCACAAGCACTTTACTGGATGTGTCTCTGTTTCCTATACTGGTAACGAGTCCAAAACCAGTGTTTAATATACATATACACGACAGGGAACTGAATTAGAACCTACAGTGATTGTTTTGTTGAACTTTTATCAGAAAACAGTTTATAACTCTAAATTAAAGAGATAAACATTATAACTCCTCAAAGTTTAATATTACAATGGTCTTGTTAGTACCACAGATTTCATTATGGACACATTAATCTTTAGCCTGTTCAGACTCAGAATCAGACGGGCTTAATTTATCTCCAGACTTGGATTTACTTAGCAGAAAACCAGCACCATCACGGCAACAAGGAGATTATGAAAGATGTTTTTTTTTAGCTACTATAAACGGGTCATATCTACAAAGTCCCTCAGAAGACAAACAAGACATGAAACTAAACTTCATAATCCATTTGTCTTCTATGACTCAGATGAGCTTTATATGTCCATTGCTCATCTGTTAAGACTGTAATACTAGATTTAACATGATTGATTTATATGAAAGAAAGTGTCTTTGTGGCTTAAATAATGTTTAATTTTTTATTAAACAATTTGAACAAAGGATGTTTTAAAACTGGTACGTAATGGCATTTTTAGTAACATTTTAAAATGGTTTATTTGTCTAACCTTGTGGAATCATTATGTAGTTTTTTTTTAAGCTTCTAAATTTGTAAATATCTTAGTAATATCACAGAAATGCTGTTTATAGTTCACAGTCCTTATATCTCTCTGCCTGCTCTGTACACAAACAAATATAAAAAATGACACTTAATGTAAGGGTTTTATGTTCTTAATTTTCCATAAATTTTCCCATTGTCATTTTTTATTTTCAGTGAGTAAAGACAAGCAGGGATTCATGGTGTGTGGCTTTTCTATACTTGATGTAAGATTTTAATTTCATTAGAACCTGACCAGATCATTTATAGGGTGAACATTTGAGTCTATATTTAGCATTTACAGAAATCAGGTGAACCTACTTTAACTTTTTGATAATGAAAAGAATTTGCTTGTGATCTATGTATTGTTTAAACACCTGCAAGCATAGCAGTCACATTCAAGGATTTTTGCTTTTTAACAACATTTTCATTTCATCTCAATGTGTCGCTTTCAAAACTGAAGCTGGAGGCTCCGTCAGAATATTCTTTCTTTTCCCATCGGTCTGTTTTAAACCTTATTTTCTTGTGCCGTCACCAGAAAATCTTACACTAGAGTTGGGATGCTGATGAAAGGTTTTTCTTATTGTTTATCATTTCATTTTGATTGAGTTTTAGTATGCAGTAGTGCAAATAAATGTGCAACCTTGACGAACAATAACAGACCATTGTTGTTCTGACCACAGCTCACATCTTTTCTCTATTCACAATTTTACACCTGGAGATTATGACCTTTGAGTGGCATTTTTTCCCCTTGTGCATTATTATGAATTTGTATGTAGTGATGCACCAAATGGTCAACTAGTGTTCAGAATCAAGTCAGATTGTCAGTCCAAATCCTGAAAAATCTTTATTTTTGCTTTATTTTTCCTTAAATGCATCTAAGCTGAAGGAAAACCCCTTCTTTGCCTGTCTATAAATGCATCAACAAAGCGTCATGTATATTTATTTTTTTTAGTTGATCCAAACTTATTAAGGTTAAGCATGTACACTTTGATTCATGCTTGATGATGAGCTTTTCATATAATCTCTTGGCTTTGAAAACTCTTAACTATGTCACAGTGCCTATAGCACAAGTGTTTTAATTTCTGATCTAAACAAGGTTTATAAAAATTACTTTGCATATGTTATAACCAGGTCACACCTGTAAAACAAGATAAAAACAAATGGTAGTTAGTATTGGCTTTATTGCCTTTATCAGTGCATCTCTATCAGCTTGGGCAACTGAATTTCTCTTCGGAGTAATAGTTAGTTTAGCTCTGTAAATCTTGAGCCCATATTGTAGAAATAGAATATATAATTTTTCCTTCTTGTCAAAGAATACTTTGGTTTACTTCAGTTGTTGCTCCACAGTAGTTTATTTCACTCCTTTTGGATGCATTTCTAGTGAATTAATGTCTTTGGATTTGTGTTTTAGAAATATTATGAGCTTGTTTCTAACCCTTAACCTAACTTTCTGTGGTTTAAAATGCTATCTACGAAAATATTTAATATTCATATATTCCCAAATGTAATTTTTTAAAAGTCTTTTAATTTAGTATTGATCAACTACATCGGAGGAATCACTTCCTAGTTGTTGTAGAACGATTCACTGAAATGAGGTTTGTCTTTGAACTTCGGCGTAAACAAACCATAGCAGTCACGGTTTATTCAAATCCAAAACTTCATTAATGGTTACTTGAGCTCTGTTGTGGTTCCTTGGACTATTTCCCTTATTGCAGATAAAAAAGTTTTACTAATCTTATTATAACGCTAAAAGGCTTTATTTATCTTTCAGTGCAAATTTTTGGGGATTTCCTTATTAAATTACACATGACATAAATAAAATGAGCAGCAGATGCCCGCCCAGCTCTGTCCGTCTCAATTGTTAATGTCTGTCTGGGGTGAACTTCTGTGTGTGTGCGCGTGTGTGTGTCTGGACATATGATTCAGACTGTCTCCATAGTCCTTGAAATAGGTTTGACTAACTAGTTTGTTCCTTTAGTTCACTACAAGTGAAAGTGCAACTGAGTCATAAGGTAGACACAACAGCACAGGAACCCACAATATTTTCCTGTATGAGTGCGTGCACACTGCAGTGTATAAAGCATGCACACACTCAATTTACCCCATTGAAGGTCTGGGACTTTTGTGCCCTCATATCGGCTTCCCACTGTTCTAAATCATGTCTCGTGTTTTTGGAAAAACACACCCATCAAAGTGCTGTTTTCATAACTCGGTGAGTCATTATATAGAAACAGGGTGTTATAACATGTTTCTTAACCACTGACCTGTTGCTGGAATATAATGTAGCTCTGCTTATTTGGTGACTATGAATGTGGTTAGGTGGGATTGTTCCACTAAAGAAGATGTGGCTTTTCAGTACTATATTTACCCATATTTACAGTGCTTTACCACAAACTTCAGTGGCATCTATGGGGATTTTATGTGACAAACCAGCACAATGTATTGCAATACTATGACGTGAGAGAATAGTCAAAATATTTTAGAAATAAAAATTGGGAAAGGGTGTGTATTAGCAAGGTTTCCCCCAGAAAACCTGCTAAGCCCGGTGGTTGGGTGCACTCAGCAGTCGATCATCCAGAGGCCCGTCGTGTTTTTGAGTTTAAGATGTTTAAGATTGACAGGAAATTTTAAAACTGTCACTTGATAATTATGTATTATTGAAAGTTTGGAAGATTAATATCTGAACACCAACTATACAGTCTTAAAAAAATGCAGATATTTTATAAAACTTAAATAA
The DNA here is from genome assembly GCA_903067095.1 of Girardinus metallicus. Lineage (NCBI taxonomy): Eukaryota > Metazoa > Chordata > Actinopteri > Cyprinodontiformes > Poeciliidae > Girardinus > Girardinus metallicus. Next base: position 115,954 of record CAEGAE010023636.1, on the reverse strand, counting down.
ATAAGCAATGCTTACCCTGGCGCGGGCACAAGTAAAGCCTGATGGCCCTCCAGGCTTATAATACTGGGGGAAACCCTGTAGTCCATCTCATAAAAACAGCTAAAACACAAGAAAGGCTCTTCAATTGAGACTATAAGTAAATGTTTTTACTTGAAACGTTGTGTTGTAGTTATAGCTACCTTCTTGGAGTATTATTTGTCCAAACTGTAATGCTTTTAAACAACGCTCAATTTTAATGTTTTCCATTGTAACTGTAGTTTTTACATCTTTCAGACCTAAAGGTGTATTGTTAGCCCAGTCTGACCCACAGAAGTGCCAGAGGTTGTCTGTGGCAGATATTAGATATGTTTGATGGATATGAATCAGTTCATCATGAATCAATTGTGTTTACAACTTCTCTTAATATCTTTGCTGAAATGGTGAACCAGGAAGGAAGATGCGTCAGACAGCCAAGAGTTATGTTTGCCACATAAATGATGCAGAAAAAAAAAAATTTGGCTACCTTTATAATTTGGATGGCTGAGAATCTGTGTGAAAGGAAAACTAAAACAGTCATATCATTTTTTTTCCAACTATATATTGGCTTACAATATTCAATGTGTAATTATTTACAAATCTTTTTTGCTCAATCTGTTCTCCCGATTTAAAGCTGCAGCTTGTAGCATTTATTCACTTTATTTTAGTGTTTACTATGATGATTATTTTTACAGTCGGCATTTATTTTAATTTAGCTAAGTAGCTTATTTTAATAATCATCAGGTTGATTTAGGATTTACTATTTACTGTTATGTTCCTCTGATATAGCCTGGAATAGGTTTGTTGTTAACCTCTATTTGTTTACTGTCTGCATCTGACTCTCACTCTTTCAGACCAATTACTCCCATTTCACAGCTTTAGATCACTGGCTCTTCCCTTCCTCTCTCCTCCTCCGCAGACATGTGTAACAGTCTGGCAATGTCCGCATCGTTTTGGTATTTTCCAGAGTTGTGTGCTCCCCTAATCGTTCATTGAAATGAGCTACTGACGCAGTTTCCTGAGTCCAAAATGAAAAATAATAACTTGTTAGAGCGGAAAGGCATGACTGCAGCCTGCAGAAACTACGATGCAGTGTCTGTGACATCACTATGGATTTCTGAAGGGAAGGTTTTACTCGAGGATCTGTGTTTGCTTATCATCAAAAGGGAGGGGTTTTCCCTTCAAGACGGACTCTATGAATCACTTCACTCCTTAATCGTCACACCCAGTTACACAGATGGGTGTATATATTTTATTGTTTAGTTACTGTCATAATAAGTGAGAAACATTTTTGGACATCTTAACGGCTGTCTAAAAGTGTTTAGACAGTGTAGGAATACTAACACTTTTAGTAGCACATGATGTTTTATAATTAATTTTTATTGGTTTATATTTATTATTATTAATTGTGGGGACGGCGGCACAGTTCTGTGCTGGTTAATAGAGCACAGGGGAATATTTTCTGGTTTCCCCCCAGACTAAGAGCAGCAACACATCAGGAGTGAGTGCCTATGTGCATGTTGCCTTTCTTGCTCCGTGTTATTTTTGGTTTTCTTCTGTCCTTTGATTCTGCGTGACCCTAAACAGAAAAAGACACCTGCAGAACATGGATGGATGAATAAACGATTATTGTTGGGTGTTATACTTAAGTTTTTTCTCATCAGCATCATTAGAAATAAAATTTTAAACCCAAAACATGTACTCTCATGTCCTTATAAAATGTATATGAATGTTTTGTTTTTCCAGTTTCATACTTTAAAATTAAAACGATATGCATTTTCTTTGTCCATTTGAAAAAGCTCAATTCCTAATTGTTTTTGCACTACATTCTGCACGTAGACTGGACCCTCACTGCTACTGCTTGAGTTTTGCGCATGTTGTCTTGATTAACAAGTAATTAGATTGTCACACTGTACAAGATAGTAATATTTGAAGAGATGGTACAATTGATAATTATAGTTTTGACTGTAATTACCATGTTGTGACTGTCTTTTTGTTATGATTATATATTTAGCCAAATTGCCGTAACTGTTTTCTCACATAATTGTTAGCTTTTTTTTGAATTGTCACACATGCTTTGGACTGAGTTGGGGACATTCAAGAAACTAAACCGACTTAAAAAATGCATGAAAAATAATCTGAAAGGAAGAAATTTGTTGCCATTTAAAATCAAACTAAAAAACAAAATAGCAAGTGATTCCAAATATTTTTTTTAACATTTTCTGCCTACATAAGATTTTCATTTTTTTAATATTATTAGAACATAACAAAAATGCAGTGGTACCTTCGGTGATGAAGATGAAAATATGACAATAGGAAAATAATCACAGAAAGGTGCAAATACAAATAAAAACAAAAGATAAAAAGGGTAAAAGTCAGCAATCTCCCCTGACATGCTTCTCTCCATCCACCTTGCTGACATGGCGCACGTTGTTTTTCTCGCTGGTTGATCATTGAGGTATTTGCCTAAAAAAACATAACAGCTGCAGGAAAAGCAGGAAAAATTGTTTCTGGGCTTAAGATGTTCACACTGCCAAACACCATTACACATTTCTTGAAAAAGGTATTTAAGATATAATTTTGTTGCGTTATTCATCCTTGCAATTGTTCAACTGCAATGAGCATATGGCCTTTAATCTGCTTCATAAATTATGCACCATTTTATACTGATAGAATCTCCATCTAGCATTTTAACTTTACTGCCTCAAAATTTAGCGAGAAATTGCTCAAATTTTCCCCAAATATCAAAATATTCTAATGCTTTTGAAATATTTGTTTTATTAAATTATCAACTTAATAGCAAATAATTATGACCTAGTTTTGAAATATAATATCATACTGTATTCAGTGCAACCAACTTCAATGTGAATTAAAAACTTTCACAGGGAATGAACAATTTCATTGCAAGAGTCCATTTGTAAATACAACTGTTTTCTTAAAACAAACTTCTGAAAAAAAATTCATCTTGAAATAATGAATGTGTCAATGTTTAGGTTTGTTAAACGATTTTATCTTGAACATTTTAGCTCAGGTGACTCGCTCATGGACTGTGGGTGAAAATCTATTGGTCGTTCATTACAACATTTTAAATGCAGCCTTTTGAAAAAACCAGTACTTTTGCAATATTAACTTATCCATATCATACTGCCACCTAGTGTTGGTTGTACTGTCTTTGAATGATGTTAAAATAGATTTTATCGATGTACCTTTTCCTACATATTTTGCTATTATCTAGCTTGCAAAACATAAACTAACGTGTCTTCTTTTTAAGCTTCTGTTAGTAGTTGTAGCATACCGTTTTAATGTACTCCTTTACATGTACAGTTGTACTTTTCAGATTGACGAGGAGCTTATTTACCTCTATTCTGTGCCAGTTACACCACATTAGGCAGTCATACAGTTGTTGAATGTTGTCACTTGTCATAAGTCCTTTCTGTCTTTATGGTTTCACAACTCTTTGTTTGTGACCTACTGATATTAATTATATTAGATGTTGAGGTAAATGCAGTGAGACTGTGAATATACACTGACCATTTTATTAGGTACGCTGGTGAGCCAATCACATGGCAGCAACACAGTACATAAGAAACCTAGATTTGGGGAAGACAACTTATCGGATGATGCACAGAAGTCTGACACTCAACTGACTTGAGTGTTTGCTGGTGCCAGAGGAGTTGTTCCAAGTATTTTAGAAAGTGCTTACCTCCTGATATTTTCACACACACGCACATAGCCACTTCTCTGGTTTGCAAAAATATGTCAGAGAGAGAGAAGAGATCAACTGAGTAGCAAGTATTTGAAGAAAAAATATCTTCTTTTTGTTTGTGTTTGATAAGGGACAGACTCAAAATGGTAGAACGTCAATAGCGGGTTTAATACGAGCAGGAATAACATTTTTGAATACACAAGCATCAAACGTGGAAGCAGATGGATACAGCTGCTCAGGACCTCACTGGGTGCCACTGCTTTCAGCTAGCAACAGGAAACTGAGGCTACAATTCGCAGAGGCCCTCCTAAAAATGGCCAATAACAGACTGGGGGAAAAAAACTGCAAGTTCTGATTTGAGCTTTTATGTGGTGAACATTTTCTTACCACACTTTAGACCCCTTAGAACCACCTGAGCATCGTTTAACTTTATGACCACCTTCAGATTGCTACTCCTGGCAGGATAAGAACCATGGCTCAAAATTTAAATTTTCTCAAGCTGGTTTCTTCAAAATGACAATTGGTCCACTGTACTCTAATGGTCTGCACCAATCTCTGGTCACCAGATCCAGAGATTTGCTCCATGAATGTCCAGCTATCATGTCTATATGGATCAACTTCTCAAAGGAATGCTTCTTGTTGAATCTTTGCAAACATTTCTCAGACCAAATAACACGGCCTGAGTGCAATATTGACATGCAATGCATGAATTAATGGCCCTTCAAATATAATAGGATTCCAAAAAATGTTTTGATGATATTCATACTGTGCATGCTGCTATGGTGATGACAATGTATAGAACACCCCTGGGGTCTTTCCAATAAGTGCTGTCAAGTGTTTTTATGTTGACACAAATGACCTATGCAAAAAAAAATGTTGCATAGGTCATAGGAAGGCTATTTTAATCCCAATATAATAGTGACATCAAAAGCTAAGATTACAGTATGCAAACCTTAGACTGGAGCTGTAAATGCTTGTTGTAACGCTCCTGCAGACTTTCTCTTGCCAACTGAAGTCTATCTATAAGACTTCTGCAGAACTGGCATCAGTCATGCGTCCAAGCACTCTATTTAGAGGGGAATTAGAAATCCTGAGAAGCTGTTAATCACCACAGTCATTCACATTCCTTATAGACTTTACTCAGCTCAGGACCTCTATGCTCAGGGAAGGGGCACAGTCTGGGGGAAGCTGGGCCAACGCTACTGGACTCTATGGTCTTTAATTAGAGCGAGCGCTTGGCAGGGACTGATGGAGGAGAAAGGCTCTCAGGATGTTAGTCCTGGGTGAGAGGGTTCTCACACAAAACACTGGCTTTTCATTACTGCACTACTCACTCAGTTTGTGTGTAAAGTATGGTGTATATGTGAATGCGCGCCGGCGTGTGTATGCATGTGTGCATAAGGCGGAGAAAGTGAGAAAATGCGTGTGTTTGTGCGTGTGCGGATGTGTATGCACATTGGAGCGTGTACATGAGCTTCCTTACCTCATTGCTCAGGCATTCCCAAAGAGAAAGTGGTGTGAAGTGAAAGGGCGGCTCTCACAGTGTGGGTATTCATGGACTGGGCCCCCGTGGGCCAGCCAGGGCTCCAATGTTCATAGACAAAGCCTCTCCAGCGGGACCCAGACACACTCACACAGCAAGGGGAGCAATAGAAGGAGAGGAACACAGAGGAGGAAGGGAAAAGGTAACAAGGGGAGGGAAAATGGAGAAGGACAGGGGAAACCGTCTGTGTGGCAGCACCCCCTGTCTCCCAATAGTGCAGGTGTGATGGGTTGTCACTGATAATAGACCAACTCAAACTCGCTGAACTCCCAAGTTTTATTTTAAGAAAAATCCTGACTGGCGTGTATCTTTCTGCATTTTGCTTTCTGCATTCCTGACTTAGGTGGTGGTATTACATTTTCCCTGAAGTTCTTCTTTAAGTCACCTTTAAGAAAAGAACTTGGACTCCGATCTCCGCCTCTTCTTTTTGTTTTACTTCGGTTGGCAGATTTTATAAATCTATCCTCCTCCCTCCTCCTGTTAGATTTGACCACTCCCTCTCTCCTTACATGAGCCAGTCCTCTCCCTCCTCCAGCCCTCGCTGTTCCTTCTAGCTTTAAGCCAGCAGCTGGAGCTCTTACAATTCAGAGAGTTTATTCCACTTGGCCGTCCTGTCAATGTTCCCCCTGCCTGGCCCCTTCCCTAGATCGGGTAGCCTGGTTCACTGTGTCCTTAAACAACCCGAGTGCATGTACACGAAAGAGGCCCCAGATTGGGGAGGCCCATCTTTAATCCCTGGCTTTTCTAAAGGAACTCACAGTGAGCAGTCTCTGTGCAGATTCCTTTGACAACTTACTCCAGTATGTCTGTTCTCTGCAATTACATTATTAAACTTGCCAGCATGCAAACAGGCGTACATTGTAGCCAGGTGATGATGGTTAATTAACACAAACCGATAATAAAGATTCACTCTTGTATTACATATTTTAAAGCAGTGAATTAACAGCAACGTGAACAAACTGGTCAAAGCAATTTGAGTAAAGATGCAGATTGATTCACTGCCAGTGGAGATCTTTTATTCCTTTCTGCTGAACCAGTGTTGCTAATGGATTGTAAGATGTTGGCGACTGAAATAAAAAAATCATGGTCACTATGCTGTCTGAAACATTGGACTTCAGATCACTCAAAAACCATTTTAGTTTATTTTTCCACAGTTTTTCACTCTAACAGAACACAAAAAGTTAGATTTTTTTTGTGGATCTTAAAGTGTTTTTCAGTCTATTGAGATAACTGGGGTAACATTTCTTTTGAGGATTAATTTTTAAATTTTATTTAGTGGTATAAGAATATTAGTCTATTTGGTATTTTTGATAGTTTTATTAGGTTATAATGAGTGGCAAAATGCCTTCGGTTTATGTGTGCAGTATCTTATTTTAATAGAAAGTACTGTCCGGTCCCTGTACAACCTAACCTAAGAGCTTGGTCCACATCTGGTGAGTGTTGGGCTCTGTAAAAGTTGGCCGGTGTCACCGATTCTGTTCAAAACCTTTATGGACAAAAGTTCTAGGTGCAGCAAAGGTGTTGAGGGGATCTGTTTTGGTGGTCTCATGATCGCTTCTCTGCTTTTTGGGGATGATGTGGTCCTTTTGGCTTCATCAGATCATGATATCCAGCTTTTGCTGGAGTATTTCACAGCCACGTTTGAAGCTGATGAGGATCAGTGTCTCCAAATCTGAGGTCCTGGTCTTGAGTTGGGAAAGGGTAGAGTGCCTTCTCCAAGTTGGAGAGGATATTCTGTCCCAAGTGGAGGAGTTAAAGTATCTCTGAGTTTTGTTCAGGAATGAGATCGACAGGTGGATTGGTGCTGTGTCTGCAGTAATGTGGACTCCGTACCGAGATGTCATGGTAAAGGGATGGATGGATAATTTGGAAGTATTTCTACCATTATAAACATAGCAAACTACAAAGAAATCTATTTTTTAATCCACAGTATTTAATAGGGCTGAAGGTAAAAACTGAATCTGATCCTAATGCATGAACTAGACTGATTTGCATTAAAACTAGACTCCGTTATATGTTAAATATTTAGTTATGAATTGGACCTGTTTGTCTTGTAAAGTATTTCCAAATTATATGTGTTGTGAAGTAGTACTGAGTTGAAGTTGATGCAATAATTTTCCCATTATTGCAGTATTCTAGGGAAAAAAAAGACATTTTGACATTCGTAAAAGTATTTTTTTTGTCTCAAGCTTAAAAATCACATGGAAGTCCATGGCTACAGATAATGAGGCAGAAGTTTGGAAAATGTACATTTATTTAAGTTTTTAAAATAAAGACTTAATGATTGATGATAGATTAGTTGCCATTTAAATCTGTCTAACATTTTATAGAAACAATTTGCACATCTAGCATTGCTAGAGCAGACCAACACACCTGACAACAAAGGCTCCTCAGCATATTTTAGCTCTGCAGAGACCTAGTAACGAGACATTCGTTTTATTCAGGTGTGTAGAAGCAGGGATGTATCTTAAAGTTGCAGGATAGTGGATCTTGGGCACCACTGCCTTGGAGAATATCGATATAGTTTATTGTAATTATCTAGTAAATACTTGAGTCAGAAATAGGAAGGTTTCCCCTAGAAAACTTGCTAAGCCCAGTGTTTGGGCTCCAGGGCAGTCATTCATCCAGCGGCCCGCCGTGTTTTTGAGTTGAAAAATGTTTAAAGTTGACATGAAATTTGAAAATATTACTTGATAATTATGTGCTATTGGAAGATTAATATCTGAACACCAACTATAAAGTCTTAAAAAATGCAAATGTTTTAAAAATAAATAAATAATGCATAGCCTGGTGGGGGCACAAGTAAAGCTTGGTGGCCCGCCAGGCTTATAAAACACTGAACAGATATAGTGCCTTCACCAGACTCCAATCGCCAGCAGATTTCTCCATACATCTCCACTTTATCATGACAGTAAATATACATTTTGTGTGTTCTTAAGTTTAAAAGAATATATGAGTTACAATAAATCATTGCATTTACATATTGTCTATATATGGGAAACCTATTAAACATGAACAATTTAAAAACATATTTCATGATTAAAAAGGCTTCCAGTATAACAATATATGATTATTGTACCTTTAACTGGACTGTAAATGATTGGCTAATGGATGTAGGAATACATAAGGCACAGTAGAAATCATAATGGCTTTATAATCCCTTTGACTCCTGATCCCTTTAAATCCCCCTTGAGTATAAGGCCATGACCCCAACATCTGCCAGCGCTGACAGAAGGAGCAGCAGCAGCAGCAACGTCTGAGTTACTCCAAAAAAACATAAAGTGAAGGAGCAAACCCCTGTGTTTGCTGTCTGTGGGAGTCTTATAGGGCAAGATGTATGATGAAACCTGTGCCTAGGTTAGCAACATTAAGGTTTTATTTTGGGTTTTGTTTCAAAAGTTGTGTGTAAAGTTAGAAACTTTCAGTCTCCTTCCATTTTTCCAATAAATGTAGTTTTCCAAAGGATGCAGTTTTGTAGTCGATGGCATCAGTTACTTGAGATTGTTGTGTGAGATCTTACACCTGGTGTCAAAAGTCTGGTGTCACTGAGACTAATCTAACACTCTGGGATGCAGCGCCTCTCTGAAGGATGGTTTCTCACTCCGAACTTTTCCCGTTAGGCCACAGACACTCGGTTGTCGCTGGGATTGTGGATTTGTATTCAGTTCCAGATGTGATTTATGAGAAAGTGTTTTTTTCTCCAAGTTAACAGTGGCTAAAGATACTGAAAGTGATGTTGTGAAGCTACAATAGGAAAGGATAAGGCTACCCCTTGAAATAGTAAATCTATCTCAGTTGGAGGGCACTAGTCAATAATTACAGCTTCCAAAATGCATCTAAGAAATTGTGATTTGTGTTTTCTGTCAGTTTTCTGTTTGTGTTAAACTTTCCCAGACTAAAGTGTGAAGGTTGTAACATTTATTAGTAGGGTTTCTACACAATCAGGAATTAGACTGTAGCTCGTCCGTCCATCCATTCTTCCTCACTTCTTTCTAAACCTTATTGATTTTTTCTAAATTTATATTTTACTCTTATTGACCACTTATTATTGTCTAGACATGGCTCACTACAGTTAATAGGATGATTTTAGTCTGTTAGATTAGCTAGTTTATGATTTTATGCATTTTATGATGTTGTTTACTCTCAACTTCTTACGTTATCTAAACGTTACAACTGTGGCTGTAAAAAGTTTAGGCCCTTCTTGTTATAAAAGGGTATTTCTACATATTCTTCCTGTATGTTATGGTTATATTTATTTGTTCGCCTTCCTGTATGCAGCAGTGCATGGATGGATCACTGATTTGATGTGCCGAAGTGAAGCTGTTTGTCTCCATCCTGTGTGTTCTGAGATCTCCTTTGCTGCAGACAGTCTGGGGTGCAGAGATGTTGTGGGGAGTGGGGGAGGTGGGCAGCGGACATGGCGGCAGGCCAGAATCAATTGCCAGTGTAATGAGATGGCCCAGTGCCAGGTAACCATGGAGCTATCCTCTTTCCCTGTCTACAAGTGCAGAGTTCAAAATTAAACTGAATGAATGAGAGAGAAAGGCAGGAGGGAGGGGAAGGATGGCAGGGAAATAAGGGTCTGAAATGGCAGGAGTGGAGGGTGAGAGAAAGAAAAGAATGCCAAAAAAAGAGGGTGGTTGATGAGGCACTGTGGACTATTTCTAAACTCCTCAGTAAAATCTGTCTTGAACCTTTACTTGAGAAAGAAAGATGGAAGGAACGTTTGACCGAAGATCCAGCTGAAGAGAAAATCTGAAAATGACTGTTTCTGCATCTGCCACATTAAATCAGGCATATCAGAAAAAAAATATTCCTTATTTGGTGTCCACACTTGGATTCCATCTTCTTAAAGAATTGCTTTTTTTCCTGTCAAACCTTTGCATTTCCCCGTGCCTCCCCCTGCACCTCCAACCCACGCCCTTCTCGCCTGTCACGGAAGATGTGTTAATACAGAGAATTTGGCTGCATTCTTTAAGTGATTAGCAGCAGCACGTGGAGACCAGAGATGAATAGAAATTAAGCAATTAATACAGTAATTAGATCTTTTTCTTCTTCTTGCAGCCCTACCCCTGCTATGTCATTATCTCATGAACAGTTAGACTCTGCTGCTGTCCAGACATATTTAAAATGTTTTCACAATTGCTTTATATATGTCAAGCAGAATGGCCTTCTGTTTTGTATTAAGTAAAATAAAGGTATTATTTTACATTAACAATGAGCAAATGTACTAACAGCCAGCCAGGTGTTGTTAAAATAAGCATTACGGTACATGCTGCGTGTCCTGTTAGCATTTTGTGCTTCAAGGTCTGTTTATACTAATTTAACCTCTCCCTTCATGCTGCATGTTTTCTGCTGAGTGGCATTTGGAGAAAGGGAGCCTATAGTTAGACAGAACGCTCTATCTGTACAGTGAGAGGCATGTTCGGCCTCGTGGCCTGAGAAAAATGTAGAGAGACTGAAACGGGCTAGACTTTGAGACTTCTGAGTGCACGCTGTCAGAGACGAGACAGTGGGCCAAGATGTCTGTGGTGTGGATTAATGGGGAGGACTGGAGAAAGGGTGCCGCAGTTGTGCGTGAGCAGAATATTTGATGGAGGCAGCGAGAGGAGGGAACAGTAAGGGACAAGGAGCAGCGAGAAACTGGTTCGGTGAAACGAGGAATACGGACAAAAAACAGGCCAAAACCTCACAATGCAAAAACGTACGCAGGCGGTGTGAATAAAAAAATGTTGAGTAATTAATACAATTGCTGTCTGAGGTCTAATAGTGATGCTTTAGTTTACTCTCGTCTCTGACTGAGCATTATTGTAATGGATTTAAACATTTAAAGATATTAGTAGGATAAATAATATCTTTGAATAATCACAAACTGATACACTTCAGGTAAGCTCAGTGTAGACAATATTATTAAAACACATGGCAAACAAGAACAGAGCAGAAATTTTCTTTACTTTATGACTGTATGTCTATGCTGAAGTAGTAAATGCTGTTAAACTTTCATTATTATAACTGCACAACCTTTTAAACTTGTCTAAGAAATACTTTTGGCAATAATCCACACTTTTGCATATAGAAATAGATTTTTTTATTATTTTTTTCCATTAACTTCTCATGCAGACAGATATATTTAATCTGTTTATGTCTGTTTTTGGATCAAGGCAGCAGAGGCTTAAATTAAGATCAGTGAATAAAGTGCTCTGATGGCTTTCATTAAAATACTTTTACATGTGCAATTAAGAGCTGTAATTAAGTAATGAGTCTGTTATTTATTTACTTTATAAATTACTACTTGTATATATTTGTTGAGCCCAAGTAGAATTTGCAGATGGTGTGAAACTATAAGGAATCCTTTCTGATTCTTTTGGTAAAAATTTAAACGGGTTGTATTTTGAATTAATTGATGTCAAACGTTTGAAATCAGGCATTTCTGGTTCCCTTTCATCTTGAATGTAACAGTTTGTCCATAGGTACCAAATATTCCTGAAAGGAATTTACTTCCATTTAAGGTATCAGGAGGTGGGAAATCTTCCTGACGTTGCTTTGCTAAGTTTATTTATGGGATTTCTTCCCCTCCTTGTTCTGGCAACCAGTATGAATGATTTTTGTTCAAACTCTCTGCTATAAATGGACAGAAATCCTGCCTAATATGCAAAAGAAAAATGCGTTGTGGTTATACATTTAATGTTACTTCATTTTTTTTTTTCTTTTTTTCTGGATAATCTGATTTGTGCTCTAAAGATATTAAACTTTTGGAAAATAAGGATTTGGATTCTTCTGGACTTCTCATTCCTAGTACAAAAAATGTTCTTCTGCTACAATGATTGTGTTAAAAACAGATGCAACAATAAAAACATGCTAACTTTATCACAGTCCTGAGTGTAATCTGGTGTGTGTGTGTGTCTGTGTGTCTATTAAAGCTTGACAAAGAAACGTGAAGGCGTTTCCACTTATTTTATGTGATTTATTATAGTCGGGTTACCAGATTATACTCCTACAGTCTGTTCTATTCTCAACGGAGCTCAGACCCACAAGAGCACACGGAGTGAAACCAGATAATAGACTGCTCAAAGAAGAAACAGCCAAGGGGAAACGTATGAGTAGTTCTCAGCAAGCTGTTGATTTACCACTAATTTGTTACAAAAATATGCTTTAAGGTCACTGAAGAGCAAGAAATATTGTTGGGTTATCATCTGCTGACAGTGCATCAAAAGGTCAAGGTTGCACATAAAAAGTCAGCTTTTTACGTGGCAAACACAAAAGTGCAAAAAGAAGAAAGTGTGGTAGAGCTTTCAATTTAAAGTTTTATATAATGATGCACCTACCATGTTTTTCAAAGCCTGGGCTTATTTCTAGCGGTCTTTTAGATCTGACCAATTTTTTAACCAAATATTATGAAAGAACATAAAGCATATATAAGTAATAATATGTCCCGAACCTTTATCAAACTCTGTTGACAAAAGATACCTCTGTGAAAACACTATTAATTATTGTTTTAAAACAGAAAATGGTCGGTGTTCTTAGTTTTGATGTATTTGATTAATTAGAAATTAAATTTAAAAAAAATTCAGTATTTTACCTGCTGATCATCTATGAGAGCCGATCGAGGAATCATTTACCAATTCCGAGCTCTGGCAGATTTGTTGATTCAGTTGCAATTTTAAATGAGTTGATATCAATTTTAAACCCTTTATATCCTTATTTTAAAATGGATATACTGTATGTTTTGCTTATTTTAATTGTTCGCAGTTCTTTAAATGTCCTGTGAGTAAATATATATTTGCCCATTTATCCATAACAAGTGGAACTTTCAATATCTAGCAAGTTATTTTTTTGCAATTTACCATCTATTAAAAGAGTTTCAGATTGATTTCACTCCCTGCCATGACGTGAAATTACCGTAATAACCTGATATTGGTTGGAAAGCGCAACGTCTCCCCTTTCAGAAATTGCTGGAATTTTTTGCAACGTGTGGCGGAATTACGTTAGTGGAGCTCCGTTTAGGACTTGGAGGGTTATTTAAAGGACATTTTGTGCTCCCAGAACAATAAGTGGTTATAGTAACTGAATAATTTCTGTAGAAAATTATTATTATTCAGAGTATAAAGTATAGCAGAGCAGGTAAAATGAAGAGTAGTGGCGTTCAATATTTGAGTAAATGAATAAGTACTTTCATTCTTCTTTTGCAAAGGGAAAACAAACCATCTCTCTGATGTGATAACGACTTGTCTTTAAATATTTGATAACAAACGTCATCTGAACTATAGGATCAGCAAACGCATATACCAAGTACTTGATAATGTGCCGGATAACCTTGGGAGCTGCTGCATCCGTACTGAATATTATACGCTGTTCTCATAATGATCTAAACCAAATTTCCCTTTAGATTTTTCTTTGCATCTTTGTATGGTAGCATCTTTTTTTTTTTTTTCGAAATCTAGTGGGAGTTTTCACGTTTGTAAACAAATTATGCTTAAAAAGAGTTGCATCCATCTCATTCTTTCCCCAAAAACTCACCAATAGAGCTGTTGTGTGTCCATCTTAAGTTTGCACTTATTCACAGGACGAGGGATTACTGTGAAAGTTTCCAACAGCAGCAACGAACCGGCCTTCTGGTCCTTCATTAACAACTTCAAAAGTAATTATCATAAAAACTTGAAGCGGTGACACAAGACGACCACTCATTAGAGTCGCCCCAATCAGACGTTTTTGGCTGATAATGATTTCTTTCAGGTCTGCTCTTCTGATTATTTTTTACTCCAAGTATTATGAGACATAAAAAGAAAATCTGTGCCACTAGTAATTTGATAGAGGTAGTGGTTTTAAATCTAATAAAAATGAAGGTGTTTCAAGACTAACCCTACTAATGAAAAAAAACTGTGAATTTTGTTTGATGTAAAAAAAAAATATATATGTTAAATTGTTTAAATGTATGAGATTGTGTGTACCCCTCAACTGAAAAACCAACTAAACTTGTTGGGGAAAAGTAGAAACAAAGTTCTCCTGTCCAGGATTTTTCATTTGCATCCATTATCAAAAGCTGTAGATTTAAAAAAGTTTTCAAAGGGTCAAATCATTGCAATAAAAATAGGTAATAGGGCAAAGATGCACAGTAATTCAGTAGTGTTATGTGTACACCTTAAAACTGTAACCATTAAAAAGAGAGATTATGAAACATCAGTCAAGGTCATATATATATATTTCATTAAAATTTACTGCATGCAAAGATACAATGTATTTGGCAAGTTTAATTTTTTATTTCTCCAAAATCAGGAGTGTGTTGACCTAATCTTTATTTTAAACTCAGAAGAAGAGCATGAGAGTGCATGTTGGTTTGTGTGTTTTTTATAGAGAGGATATGTGGGATGTTGTTAGTTTTGTTGCGTTTAATTTAGAAAAGCAAAGTTCAGTATTTGACCTGTCCGTCACCAGCTGGAGCCAACTAAGGGAAACTTAATAAATTTCAATTGTTGGTCAGTTGATCGGTGCATGTTTGTCATTTGGACTAAATTGATTCTTTAAACTTGTGAAATGACTCTAAATATTATGGCTGAAAAGAAAAATCATGATTCCTAAATAAGTAATTTTATTTGACCTCCATATTGACTGGTGAACTGCAGTCATTACGTCAGGCTAGAGGGGAGAATTGTACTCTAAGTAGATTGTTTTTTTTTCTTTGTTTGTTTGCATCCGAACAATGTGACATTGTGGTTGAAAACTGAAGATGTCAATTGACGTCTGACTGTGGTTTTGGTGGATGAAATGAGTGAAACATGGCTGACCTTTAGTGTCCTTGCTCAAGCTAAGTTTAGACCTGGGCTCTAAATAAAACCAAAGACTGGTCAACCTTGAATAGTCTTTATAGAAACACCCATCGACCTTCAGTGCTTGAAACATAATGTATAAAACAGCGAGGTAATTACTTCTACCTATTGTTGGCACCTTTCTCTTCCACGTTTTCCCAGGCTCTCAGCGTACCTTTAAGAGGTTACCTTGTTTTAGGTTTGTTGTTGTGCCCATGTTGGTTACTCTGTTTTCTGCAACCTTCTGTTTCTGGAGAGACCCTTCTCTGTGGCTCTGGCAGGGTTCTTGGCAATATCCTGAAAGTCAAATCTGTTCATTTAGATTCAAGTGGTGGCCGTGGAGCAGACAGCAGCCTATTGGCATGCTGTGGCAGAACTGGTATCCTTGGCGCATAACATCCTGAACCCAGCATTTGTCCTTATTTAATAAACGCCAATAAGCTAATTGGTGGATGGGTGTTTTTGTTTTAATATGCAGCTTCTTGTGCAATTTGTAATTGTTCATGTATCTGTTTGCAAGTTCACTTATTTGTCAAAGGCTAAAAACGTCGGTGCCAAATCGGGCTACTGTACGGCTACATTAGTTTTTTATGTCTTAAGGATACTTAAGAGGAGTGACTGCCTCACTAAAGGCACTTGAACTGCATAGTGAAGGAAGAAACGCTGCTCTGACTGAAACTTTGGCTTACCTAAAGTGTGCACCGATTTAACAAAGTGGAAATATGTAGTTTTTGTTTTTTGTTTTTTTACCATGAATAATACCGGAAAGTTTATTGTGCTGTCAGATATTTTTACTGCATTTTAAATGAAAAACGAAAACATTCAGGGCTTGCTTAAATGATTGTAAAGCGTGCGAGTCAAGAGGTCACCTTTTCAATCTGAAAGTGGACTTTAAGATTGAATCTAGAAGCTGTGATTCTGTTTCCCTACAGAAGAAAGGATACTGTCTGTTTTTTATTTATTTTTTCAATATTCATGACACTTTTAATCATTCCGCTGACTGCAGTCGTTGGACTGTGCTGAATCTGAAAGACGTTTCAGGGATCAAGGCAAAGAAAGCAGACAATGATTAGAATCGGCCCATGGTTATAGCCTTGAGATGCTCTGAAGAGAGCATGTATGACTGCAGCAATGAGGCTGCTTCACCACGTACTGTAGTCTTGTGACGTCAGAGAGAAAGCACAGAAACCACATTCAGCCATTCAGCTAACTCTGTGCTTCCAATAAATGTAATTCATGCTGAGATCAAAATATGATAAAAACACGTGCAACACTTTACTGAACAGAGAATCAAACAGAAAGTGCGTTTCAGATTTTAAAATTTCAAAAGTGGAAAACTTGTTGCAGTGCAAAAGAAATAGATTCTACAGGCTCATAAATGACATTGCAATTTGACTAGTATGCCGATAATGAAATTAAAATGAAACTAGATTAATGATAAAAGGAAGAGATTTTTTAAAATATCTTCATGAAAATGGGAGATTCCTGTTAAAAGTCTCACATACTAATGCAGTTGCAGCCTCTCCTGGCTGGTAGGCCAAGTACAGTTTCTAATGGATTCACAACAACACGGTTGTACGCCATTCGTTCCCTCTGAAAGGAGGCATAAATAAGGAGGGGGAAACGAGGGAGCGATGCTGGCTGAATCGCCCAGCCCTCCTCCGAGCAGGACGGGGTGCACCTCTCTTCCTCTCTGCTCGGAGCTGCTTTCTCTCAGCCCTCAGCCATTTTGGAAAGGGAAAAAGTGGCTGCTTTCTCTCTCCCTCTCTCATTACGTGGCATAGCATTGGAGATGTTTCGGCTGTTGCACTTTGGAAATAATCTGTTTGCAGGACAAAAAAAAAAAATTGAGGCAACCAAAAACCTGTATCCATCGTGACTTTTTTCTTTTTTTCTTTATTTACGGAGTTCCTCTCCTCTTTAGAGTTTTCTGTAACAACTTTCGCTCCACTTTTGTTGACAGATCATTTGGCTCTCGTCTCTGTTCAGTTATATCTTTTGCCCATCCTTCAGACTAATTTTGTGTAACAGAATTTAAGACAAAGGGATATGTCCAGATTTTGGCAGCACTAAGAAAAGACAGAGCTGAAGCCAAGGATCCTGCTGGGATCCAAAAAAGCCAAGCAGAATGAAGCATCAAAAAAAAAAGAAAGGAAGAAAAAAAGAAAACACCACCCTTTCCTTTGCTTGGTCACAAATTCCACTTTCTCTGTAGCCAGCCCTGCGCTGCGCCTCCTCCTCATCCACATCTCACCGCATTCAACCTTTTGCCATTTCTCTCTTGCCGTACCATTTTTTTTCAAAGGCGATTTGAGGTTTTGTACCCTGGAAAATAGGGACCGGACAGCGGGTTATGAGGGCGTAACTGGGAGTGAACGAGGGGATGTTATCAGTTCACTTTCGGGTGTTATTTTTATTTTTTTTCTTACCTCGTTACTTTCTCTGAATCGTTGCTTTGCTGCCTGTAGTTTTTTTTGGCCGTTTGTGTCTTACTGTAAGGGTGTGCATGGACCACCACGTGTTTGTAAGTGCGTGATTTTTGAAACGTGTGTGCATGAATATTGCATTTTTGAATGCTACTCATGCTTTGCTGTTCACAGATCATTTATACTGATGATTTATGTATCTGTTTTTTTAGGGTTTTTGTTATTTACGCCAAAGCACCGGCCTGCACTGCTCCTCAAGCCTGACTTCATCTGATTTTAGAGGACATTTGACCATCAGGTCCAGCCTGTGTCCCCTGGTATGTTGGCAATTCAGACTGCTTTTAGTTTTCTCTCTGTCAGAGTGGTCTCCAATAAGCATCATGTGATGTGTGTCTGATGATTTTTATCTGGGTGTGCATATTTTGATATCGTTCGCTATTTTTGTTTCTTAACAGTTATTTACTGTGTTGTATGGCCGGTGGTAACGTCCAAAGAAGGACGAAAGATGAAAGCATAAATATGATCAGATTACTACGAAGAGGGAATTTATACAGAACCGCTTTTGTTTTATTTTATTTTTTTGTGGTTTTATTGTTTTTGCTTGTAATACACACACACTGAATATGCTGCAGGGTTACTTTAGCAGTACTTCATAGCTCTTATATGATCTTGTAATAGTCACCTTTTTATGGGAGGGTTATTCATAGTGCAGCTTCACATTTTATTTACTCAGCTTCACATCCAGCTGATTTCAGATTTATTGCATCAACCCATTTAATATTTAATGTCATATTAAGATACTAAGGCTTTCTTTTATTGTTGAGGGATATTTTAGACATGAATGCTGACCTCAGTCGAATGGGTTAAGTAGGCTACACAAACACCTCATTACCCTCACAGTCATGTGCTCTGGCCTGTTCAAGAACATTATTGCAACTTCAAAGCTCGCCTCTGCTGGACATATGAGATCTATAGGTTTCCTGCTTACCTTTAAGAGGTGTTTAAAATATAAAAAAAGACAAATTATTGTTTCTTCATGGTGTCTGCTATTAAAATTGTACCGTTTTTACAATTTATTTTGAATTTTTTTCCGTCTTACTCTTTTTCGTTGAATAACTACAGTTACCTGGAGAGCACAGAGTGAGTTTCACATTTGAATGTTTTTGTGGGTTTTCCTGTCTTGAAATGGGTAATGCTAGTTGCCACAAACCCGTAGATCCGAACTTGTGCTGACTGGCTACGCAAGCTCGTATCTATAGGTATGTGTCTTCCTGGCAAATTCTCCACTCGCCTTTCGCCTGTCAGAAAAATCGACAACAGAAGTGACGGAATAGCTCCGCAGCAGATTTTAAATTTTTTTTTTTAAGCTCAATAGTTATTAAGGCTGGAACTGATTTTGTTTGTGTTCCAATGATTAAACAACACGAAGCCTGAATCCTTGGATACGGGGGTTTTCTCAGCCAAAATTATCCCACATGTGACGTGTTTGTGCAGTGACCCCACCCAGTTTGGAAGACTGGTTTATGGTGTAACATTGTGGATGACATTTTCACCATGTTACCCATTCATGACCCAGTCCACTAGCATAGTGAACATGGTGAAATGTTCAGACTCGTTCTGCTCTCTGGGTTTGGAGATAAGGGCTTAACATTTTTCATGTTTGGCTTTGCTCAATGCATTGATGATGAAAATGTTTTCTCTTTGGATTTAAATATACGCTGCAGCTTTAGAAAAACAAATACTTTTCTTAAAGGAAGGTCACATGTAGATATGCACCGATCAAGTTTAGAAATTAGCTTTTCAAATCCTGAAAAATCAGGCAACTTTTTATTTTCCATTAAAGGCATTAAAACTAATGACTCCTATAATTATATACACCAAAAGCATGCACTCTAGATCCTTTTTTTAGTTTAATAATGATCAGACAACGATTGGGGAAGTTTGAAGCATAAATTGGAAAAATCTTATCATTCTTTCATTCTCAGTCTGACTATTTTTATTGGTAAGAAAAAAAATATTTGAAATTTATCAAAGATATTTCAGAAAATCCCCGCCCAATCTGAAAAACAAATTGGAAATTGTCTCAAATATTACGGAAAAATTTCCCCTCTACTGAGCAACTGCAGTTTCTGCTTTCGTTCACCTCCGTGTCTGAAAGTGTGTTAGGATCACAGGGAGTCGGTATTATGAATATATTCGGAAATAGTGAAAGAAATCGGTCGAAATTTGTCAACAATTTTTTTTTTTTTGAAAACAAATCCTGTCTTCCTCAACATAGATACCTGCAAAATAAATTCAGTATCATTGTTTGTCTGCATTGTGAATTGGTTGAAATATATTTTGAATGAGTTCAAATAAAATGATCTGGATTGGTTTAAGACATAGTAGGATTTTATCTCCAGGCTCAGGACTTTGGATAGTCCTTCGCTCTCTGAGTTTTGGGTTAAAATCTTCATTAAAAACCCCAAAGTTAATATTGGCCAGAAAAAGCCTGATAGGTGCATACGCATTATTAAAAAAGGGTAGTTTACTACAATACTATATTTTATAGTTCAACTTTATTGTTAAACAATTATGTCTGGTCATATCTGAAGCATAAACACACCAACAATTGATTGGATTTGTAGCCGAAACACAGTTCAAACTGTAAAAGTAATAAGCTGTGAGTTTCTGTCCATTTGGATAACATCATATTCATAATGTTTTTTGGGGGTTTTTTCACGATAACAATGGACAATATGATTGCCCCTCCCAGCAGCTCACTCCGCCCTTTCTGAGCCGTCGTCCTTCTGTGCTCCTCAGGCTGAGGTAGTAGGTTGTATAGTTCAGAGTGACACCACAGGAGATAACTGTACAGCCTCCTAGCTTTCCCTGAGGAAACACGACACACTCTACTCTGACAAGGAATTTAAATATGAACGACTTTGATGTATTTGCCGGGTTTTTGCAGTTATTTCTAAAAGAAAAAAAAAAAAATAGAAGAATGCTGCATTTTCAATGTTTTCACATTTTTACAGAGCCCAGAAAAAAAATAAAAATCTGAACCAGCTAAAAAAGACAAGCATCTCGTCCCGTGTGACAATATTTGTGACAGAAAGAGCTAATTAAAATCCTGACAGAGCCCAGGACAATGCTTCAGATATTTGAGAGTCAAGGGAAAAGTACCGTTGGATAGAGGTTTGTGGGCCGCTGTAATGAAAGAGATGCCACTGAATGGGGGAAACGCCATACACCCGCAAGGGGAAGAGCACGGTTTTGGCAGCCAATTATGAACAAAGTTCAATTTCACTTAACCAAAACGATATATTTCCTCAGTGCAACTATGCGGTGAACATGCTGCTGCGATAAAAACAACTTTCACTGCTTCAGACCAAGAAACCCACAGACCCCCAAATCATCTACAGCAACTGGAGGTTTACTTATCTATTGTTTAATTTGGGGTGTACTCTGATTGATTTCCTGTGCATGCTCGGAGAAAATTCAGCTGGTTCCAATTAACATGTTTCTGTGAATAAACTTCTGATCAAATTCTGCTTAAAGAGGGATTTTATTTGTAAATTGCCTGACACTAAGGATGATGAAAAGCAGCCAGACAAATAATAAGATAAGCATAATTATGAATGAACATTTTTTTTTTTTTCCCCCTTTCAAAGAAGTTTTCCAATGTGATCTCCGGGGCTTTGGCCGGTTGTTCCTGGTGCTGTGGTATGCTGCTGTGTGCAGATGTGAAATACGTGGAGCATCGTGGTGATGAGAGGCTGTTTCCACTTAAACTCTTTGCTCTCTGTCTCAAGGCCACCGGGTTCGGCAGCAGTGGGGTTAGGGAGCTCTTTGAGCCAGAATGAAGAAGAGGCCCGGGGTACGGGGTAGCTTTTCTCAGAGCGCGAGCGTGTACAGTTACAGCAGACACAACATTAATCTGCCGGGTTTATTTAGTCAGTGCATAATTACTCTAGTCTGTATATCTTGCCCTCGTGCAAGCAAAGTGCTTTATTTTGTTTTGCTTTTTGTGGATTTCTTTTTTTTTTCGCATCCTTCTTTGTGTGCTACGGTTCTCTCTCCGTGGAGGTAGTGTAACACTCTGTACAGCAGGAGGCACCGTCGAGCTCTCTCGGTCATCCCCCATGCACACACACTCCACTTTCCTTGTATTTTATCTGAACATTAATAGTTACTCACATGTTCTTAATGTAAATTTGGATCTAAACGAGGAGCTTTCAGAACAAAAAAAGTTTTTTAAACTCCTTGGAAAAATGTGGAAAATAAAGATACGGAACAGAACGATCGATTTTTATCGGCCTGAGCTTTACAAGACGAAGATAAAAACCAGCAGAGGGACAGAATGGGACCACACAGGCTTCTTTCTGCCTTTACTGATCACTGTCCATTGTGTGCTGTCCCTCTAAAGAACCCTGTTCCGGTAATTCCCTCTTCTCCCCAGTCCTCTCGCTTTCGTCTTTCATCTCTTCTTTTTTTCCACAATCCTTTTCTGCTACTTTAAAGGAGTAACATTGATCAAACATAGGAGTACCAACCAGCAGGCGTACAGTTACATTTCCTTTACCTCTTCCTGAACCATTGCGTTTACTCCCTTGCTCCCTCCTTTTTCTTGTTCCCACCCTCCTTTTCTCCATGAAATGCACGCTGTAATACCGACTCACTTTCACAGTCACAGAGGGCGAGGGAGACAGGAACAGAATAGTGGACTTGCCGACTGGAGGGGAATTTTTTTTTTTTTTGTCTGAAATGAAAGCCAGCTTGGGAACGGACACTGTAAGATGAAAACATGCCTCCTTTTTCTTTTCTTTTTTCTCTGCCTTCGCTCCTTCTCTTATGTGCTCATGTTCAACACTTTCTCCTTTCTTCCTCTGCTTCTCTGTGTTTCGGCTTCTCTTTGTACACCAGGCCTTTTGCAATCTAAGTGATTTCAGCTGTGGAAGGAAATGAATAGAAAATTATCTGAATTTCCTCACTCTTCTCCTGCTGTTTTGATGTTTTGCGTGTGTGTGCGTGTTGGCGTGTGCGTGTGTGAGTGTGTGTCACAGGCAGAGGGGCATGCAGGGGCTCCACAGTTTGTCTGCCCTGGGGACTTGAGCCTACAAAACCATGAAGCATACGAGGCAGAGGAGGGAAAGGCAATCAAAGCGGCACAAGCTCAAGCTGAGAGGTGTGATACAGCCAAAGACAAAGGCCCGAAGAAGGAACGTGAGGCAGATTGTGCCAGGAGACCAGATAGACCGACAGACAGTAGAGTCACATGGAGAAAGGAGGCAGGAGCTCTACAGCAACAGGCGTTTTACATTTTTCCCCAAAAAAATTCACTCCAGTAGTCATTTTGGCACTCGTTTGTGTCAGATCTGCTGAGTTTAGATTAAAAAAATGTTTGCTTTTTTGTTATGTCGATTCATTTTAAGATCTGATTTGCGATTTATGCAGACAACTTTAGGAAATGCTGAGATTTGACATTCTTGTGGCACGAGGTGTGGATTTTTGAATTGCTTTGGGGGATTTCCTTTGGATCCGCCCATTACAGATACATTTCTCCTACTTTGCTGTATCACGGCTGTCACTGTGATGTATTTAGTTTTTTCTCTTTCTTATAGCTTCTTCTGTACTGGTTAGCACGGTTTTTACAGTAGCAGCTCAGGCCAATTGATCTGCTCGTTTCCTCCTTGTGCATACCATTCTTGTGCCACACCACATTCGTTCTTTCTCTAGTCTTTTTTTTTTTTTTTTTTTTGAGAAAATCTTTAAAGGTAGATTTACACGTTAACTCTTTCTGACTTTGTCGTCGTCCGCAGTCCTCGCTACTTTGCTATCTAAACTTGTCTACCCTTCTCCCCTTTAACATTGCACCTGCTTCCCCCTGCATCTCTCTCTGTGTTTCCCTGCCTCTCCTTCTGTTTCTCTCCGGCTGCACATGGTACAGTCTCGCATGTCTGAGCACCAGACGGCTAGACGGCAGCAATCTGCTCGAGAAGCCTCGTGCACTACTTCGAGCGATCCATTGAACAAAGCCAGCAAAGGCGGCACTAAAATCTTCCTCTACTTTTCTCTGCAGCATTCTCTCTCTCTCCCTCTCTCTCCCTTTTCTTTTCCCTTGCAGATTTCTCTCTTTTTACGTTTTGTCTGGCCACATCTCCTCTGCCTCTGCTAAGATGACCTGCAGAGAGACACGCTGAGGACTGCGGCAGCGTAAGCCGCCTCGGCCAACGGGGTGAGTTTCCCCTCTTGCTTTTTCTCCTTCCTTGCGTCTCATCTCACTGCTCTTCCCAGCCTCCTATTCCTTCTCCTTTTCCATCTCGCGTGCAGGTCGGATTTTATTCTCTCCGCCACACAAACGAGTTTCTTCCCGTAAAGTAATCGACTAGTGCAGGTTTGCAGGTCTTACAGTCCCGCTGTGCTTGGAGATGTCATAGTGATAGAAAGTACAAGACCCTGCAGCCCACGTATGAAATCTGTTGTTCTCCTTTTTTCTTTTTTTTTTTTTTATCTGACTGCTCTGCTAGATTACGGCTTTTTAAATGAAAAATCCATTTCGTTTGATGCAGGTCTAGCCGAGTCAGGCTGTGGCAGTAACAGGCGAACCAAATATGCTGAGTCTGATTCATGAGCAACATGTGAGAGTAAAGAGGTCTCTGTCTGGGTGTGTATGGTCAGTCACTGATGACATACTGTGCATAAACACTCCCATATGTACATTAGAAGATCAGATTGTAACATTTTTTGATCTGCAATAGGTGTCGTATTTGATGCATATCCAGGATATAAATAGGCCAAAAAATGTCACTGGAGTTTAAAGTTAATCCTTTCCGAGAATTGAGCCTGGCGACGGTGACTAAGTTGTGACATCAGTTACAGTACAGCACAAAGCCACAGAGAGCGGAAGCTGCTTTAGCCTGAGCCAAAGCGTCTGCACAGAAAATGCCGGACAAGAAGTGATCTGTACCTTTCTCATTCCCTGAGACCCTAACTTGTGACGTTTTGCTGTGATGTGCACGGGTTGGGTTCTTGGGAGCTGCGAGGGGCACTCACACATCTCTGTAAAACAAAACGCAAAAACCACGTTTAACATGGCGGAAGGACAGAAACCACAGCAAAGACCAAACGGCAGCATATTTTTTTATTATTATTATTGTTATTATTTATCCAGCGGCACATTCAATCCAGAACGAATGCAAGTAGAGATAACGAAAAAGAGGAACATTGAGTTTCTTTCAGGAAATGGAAGAGTTTAGACCCAGAGGCAGGCACAGCTTGTGGACCTTTGGGGTGGGGATGAGAGGAAAGATGGCTAGAGGAATGTGGCTACGAGAGACATGTGACCAGGGGAGGAGGGATGACCAGACGAGGTGGGGTGACATGGCGATGCACTGTCAGATTTTCAGCAGCATTGTTTTATGGGGAGGTACAGTGAATGAATGAGGAATCTGAGACTTGGGTTACACCCACAGTGTGTAATCTTACACAGACGGCTTTGCAGACAGAATACAGCAGAACCTCACGTCGGTTGCAGAAGACACCGGACTTTTGATATGCTACAACAAACTGCTAACAACTGTGTAAAACCCTTATAAAGGAAAAGCACCTCCTGTTCCCAGCTGTCCACAGACTCGAAATCAAAATGTCTTATCTTGAGAGCAGCACAAAGTACTGGTGAGAGCGTGACACTGAAAGCTCAGTACACTTGTGTTTGACCTCATGAATATCATCTTTTTCCGTATCCAACCAGTGAGGCTGGCTTTGTTAATGCATGCGAACATCAGACATTGAAAAGAGAAACTCATTCAGAACTAAATGGATACTTATACTTCAGTACAGCAGGATGTCTTCTTCATTAACATGTACTCTTGTGAAACATTACATTCAATGTTTTTAATGCGGCTGGTTGGAGAATAGAATTATCGGAGCACCAGTCAAGGTTTTACATGCCGCACAATGCTGCAAGTGAGGTCAGCTGAGGTCTTCCTCTGCTGAGTGCCAGACTTCTGCATCGTCATAGTCAAAGTTTCTCCATACCTTTACTGGTATGTGCATAGAGACTAATGAAGTATAGATGACCTGCGATCACAGTAACCTTCACCAGTAAACCTCCCATCCCTCCACCCTGCAGCTACTTCTACTGCATGCAGCGGTATATTACCTGTATTTTTTAAATCTTGTCTCAAGTAGCTCTTAGTGTCTAATGAAACTTCGGCAGCATTTGAACGCAGACGCTGTTTGATGTTTTGTCCTCATTCTTTCATTGGTTCAGATGGGCTGTGGTTCAAGGATGGATCAGTTTGAGCTCAGGCGCTATTTTCAACCTCCCTTTGAAGAGGTTTTTGCTCTCATAAGACAGAAGAAGTTACCATTTTTGGTGCATTGTGTCATCCTTAAAGAATACTGATTAGCAAAGAAACTGAATGAGTTTTCAAATCTGCAGCTCTCTGTAAATAGATGAAAAAGGATTTGTTTAATTTATGTCGTCGGGTTTTAACTAGGTGCAATATTAGGAAACTATACCATAACCATATTATCATTAAATGTTGCTATGATGATATTATGTGTAATAAATTCCTGTAATACTATAAAGCTTTGTCATTTAGTGTCAAATGTCCACATCTACTCCACCGAACAGCCTAAATGTATTGACTTGCCAAATGTGAATTTACTTTGGGCTGTTATTGCCAACAATTATTGTAATGATATTTTGTTGCCAAAATCCATATATTGTGCACAATTTAGGTTGGATGTGAAATCTGTGTTGGCTAATATAAAATGCTCTTGTGTAATCTGCAAAGTCTAAAATTTAAACTTGAAATCCTGCATCTGCTTAATAAGATTTATTTCTTAACATAATTTTCAGAAAGAAAAAAATATTTAGTGTGGTTTTGTGAACTTGATATTCATTTTATTAGTAGATGTAAAACGACCCCTGCAGTAGGTCAAGGGGTCACTTTTTTTTTTTTTTGATCCACACAAACATGCAGCTTGAAACATGATACATTTTTATTAGCTTTAATTTTTATCATTTAATAGCTACACTGCAGCTAAGCAGACATTATTGGAGTTACAAAATGGAGGCAAAACGCTGAACACTTGCTATACTTTTCTTTTTTAAGGCTTTTTCTAACTACAGATACATAAAATATGTTGATGTTTACAATTAACGTGTCGTTTTTGCTTTGTGTTTAGTACTACAAATAAAGTTAGAGAGCTAGCCAATAATTACTCGGTTTGGGGGTAAATGTACAGTTTGGGTTTGAAATTTACTTGCCATATTATTAACCCTAAACGTTTTTTAAAAATTCATATTATTTTTGCTAACATCAATGCTTTATTTTGGAGTTTTAAGTGAAAAAGCAACACAATTAGTGCATAATTGTGAAGCAATAGGAAAGTGTGCGTGTTTTTTTCTTTTTTTAATGAATAAAAATCTGAAAAGTGTGGCATGCACTAAATTCTGCTACATGTTTTTTTTTGCAGTATATCTCTTATGTCTCTTCTACCTTTCCACATGTAGAAACTATAATAGTTGCCCATTCTTGTTAGCAAAATGTTCATGGGTTGTTGTTCTCCTGAAAGTTGAGCTGCAGCCTCGGGTCCAGATTTTTTTTGCATCAAACTTCGTTTTAACTCAGACCACCTTCTCTGTCCCTGCTGAAGAAAATGTCACCACAGCGTAATGCTGCCATCGGCATGTTTTATGGTGATGTTCAGTGTTAATGTTCTCCCACATATAACATATTTTGCAGTTAGGCCAAACAGTTTCATTTTGCTCTCCTCTGGCCAAAGCACCTTCTTTTACATGTTTGCTGTTTTTTTTTTAAGTACAGGACTTGCTGCAAACTGCAAATGGGATTTCGTTGGCCTTTTTTTCAGTAAGTCTCCCATAAAGGCCATGAAATGCTCAAAATGCTCTTTTCATTTTCAGAAAATTGATTGGACAGTGCTCTGTGTGACCATTCCCCTCTTTAAGCTTCGTCACAGCTTTCTCCCTAGCCTGTCTGCGAATCTGAGGCCTTCACAGATCAGCGTATTTATACTGGGATTCTATTACACCCAGATACACTCTGTTCAGTAATCATCACCTTCTGAAATTAAATTTCACTTCACTGAATCTTATTTAGAGGCACCAAGTCAAAAATAGCGGAAAACAAAAAAAAACATGCCACACTTTTCAGATTTTCTTTGCAAACATTTCCAAAATAATAAATCACTTCCCTTCCAATTCATGTTTATTGTTGTGATGACAAAATGTGAAAGATTCAAGTTTGAAGAGTATAGATTTCAGTTTCACTCCCAGTTTCATGTCAAACTGAAGCTGCTCCCAAATTTACAAGGTTAGTATAACCTTTAACATTGAGTTTATGACATTATATTTTTAAGGAAAAATACACAGATAAGTAAGTCTGAACTGAAACATGTCTGCGTTTTGTCATATAACAAAGATCTTTCACCTTAGCTGAAACTTTGTGGATCTCTCAGCTGTAAATATTGTAACCATCAGGGAAAAAATCATCAGATCCTCTCATACTGTCAGGTAAAAGATAAAGGAGGTTGGGGAGTTCATTGGAAAGAAAACAAACCAGGTACACCTGGAAGCCTCTGACTGACAGAACACAAGCTTATTATTCTATTTTGGCGATAAAAGAATATTAGACTGCATTATGTAATCTTATTATGAGCCTGCAGCGTATATGTTCCTCTGGTATATTTAACTTGTTCCTACCTGAGCTGTTTTCTCCAGGCTGTCATCAATTTTCTTTTTCTATAAAACAGACTTTCTGAGTTTTATAAAAAAAAAAAAGATCAGATAAGCATGATAGGAAATATCTTTTGGAGGCGAATCATATTTTATTCCTCTATTTGTGGTAAAACTATGAATAAAAAAGCATCTCTTGTTTTAACTTGGATCATTTTAGCTCTGATTTCTAAGGGCATTAATGAACATGTGTGAGTATACACCTGTTTAGATGGTTTACGTCAGCTTTTTGTCCTCCCTCTCTTGTTACTTGCTGGGTTTTGACCTCAGCGCTGCTCTTGCAGTCCTGAGCTGCCCTCTGCCCGCTGTATGGAAGCTGGGCTCATGTCTGGACTGAGCTGCTTCGTTTCCAGCCTTTTTGCGTGTTCCAAGCTGCTGTTGCTCCAGCAGCAAAAGCAGGTGTGTCTACCTCCTGCACGCCCCCCTCCCTCATTCCTGTTCCCTTATCACTGCAGTACGGCTGCTCTGTCTGGGAGGCAGCCATTCCATTGTTCTCGCACCCGGCTCACCTATCGCTGCTTCAAGGGGTTCTGGATCCGATCTGGCTGCTCTGGTCCAAATCACTGTAACAATTGGCACTTTGCTGCCCCATCTAGACCGTTTTGTTTTTTTATTTTTCTGTCTCGGCTCTCCCAGGACAGAGAGTACTATATTCTCTGCAGCAGACTGCCGCCATCTTGTTACAGCGTGTGCTGCCAGTCTGCCCGTCTCTTCTGAGCTTGAACCAAATTGTCCAAACCAGACTTTACCATTCTGACAGGAGCGTCTGTCTCTTACTAGAACAGTTCACTTCTGATCCGTCCCTATTCTTCCTTCAGTGACTTAATTACTTCATTTTGGTGCTTCTGATTTAAAAAAAAAAAATGCAACTTTCAGTCTTTATCCCAGATTGTATGTTACAAACAACAAAATCAAATTCTGGATCTATTTATTTGGGTAGGATCCTTTTTTCAGCTAATTGTTGCAAACAAGCTGAGTTAGTTCAACTTTTCCTCAAATGTCACCAGTGGGATTTACCTTCTTGAACAGAAATTCATATTGAAAAGTTATATTTTGAATCATATCTGTATGTGCACAATTTCTGTTGCTTTGATGCAATATTTTGTTGGATCTTGGGTGCCATTTATTGACACATTGCAAATTAGTGATACATAAGACCCAGAGGTCCAACTACCTCACTTATTATGGATTTTAAAGTGCTAAAGCATATGGAAACACAGTAATGATGGAAAAACAAAAAAGGAGAATTGGGGAATCCTCACTATTATCATCACAATATTTAGTAATCTCCCAATTACATTGTTTTTATTTTAAATATATATAAAGTCATAATCTCTCACTAATTTTTATGTGTAGTCCTTGGAGCACTGATTGTGCTTTTCACAACCAGAGGCCTGTCAAGTAGAGACAAAACGATACATGATACTTTGGATTTCTTTTTAAATGCGTTTTCTTACTTTCATCCTCTTTCCTCTGATATTCCTAAATAAAATCCAAAGCATTTAGTTGCCTTCAGAAGTCAACCTGTGTGTGATATCACCTTAATATAAATCCAGGTTTGGTGGAGAACATTAGTGAACAAACAGCATCAGGAGGACAAGGGGACAAACAACACAGCGCAAGGAGAAAGTTGTGAAGAACCTGGTTATAAGACAATGTTAAAACTTTGACCATCTCACAGTAAAACGCTCAAACCGCCATCCAAATACAAACATCATCTGGGTCCAGGTCCGTAGCAACAAAATCAGCTTCTCAAATAAACATCTCAGCTTTGAGCTTGTAGTTGTCCAGTTCATCACATGAGGATTAGGACACATCTGCAAAGAGAGACATGACCATCTACCTAAAAGCATCCATGAGAGCTTTGGTGACTCTGGAGGAGCAGCTGAGATCCTGAACTTATGTGGAAGAAGCATAAAAAATGGTTCAGCTACTTCTGGTCCAATCTGACTGACTGAGCTTAAGCTATTTCACAAAGAAGAATATAAAAACTTCTCAGCTCAGATATAGAGAGTTGGTAGAGAATACCTCAAAATCCAATTACAATTTAATGAAGCTTCTGCCAAGCTGGCCAAATGCAAAGGCAAACTTATCAGACATTCCAGATTTCAATTTCCAAGGAAATGAAAATGATTTCTTTGTATCCATTACCGCATTTATGCACAACTTTGTGTTGTTCTATCTCATGAAATCCTTGTTAAAAATGTTAAAGTAGGGTATACAGATGTGCTGTATACCCTACTACATAGGGTATACAGCACACGTAGTATAGCTCACTTAAGCACACATCTGTAAGTAAAAGCCTCGAAACAAATGGTGCTGCTTATAATTCACAGAAAATGATCTTTAATGCTGCTTAAAGCACCGCTTTGTTCATATTATTTTGGAAAACCAAACAGTGTTCTGGTCATATATAATTTTTTTTTATGAACATACATTATTAAAGCTAAACTTTTCATACCACTTCCATCTATTTGTCAAACTAAGTTGCACAACATCAGGTGTTTTTTTTTTTTTTTTTTTTTTTGTATTTTTTTTACAGACCAGCACAATGTGGTTTTAAAGTAAAGAAACTGATTCACATGTGTATATTCCTCGATGAATTGCTGTAAAAGCCTTTGCTTTGGTGAAAAACATGTGGATGTGAGTAGGTGGAAGTCAAAGAGATACAGTAGTGAGTTCAGAAGGTCTTTCATCCTCTTAGACATTCTGCCAAGAAGACGGCATTATGCTGAAATTATAAAGACCATAAAGAAAACAGGCTGTCCCAGGAGAAGACATCTATCCATCTGCACTTGGCAGATTTCTACTTTTTTCTGTTTGTCTGTTTCTACATTTTCTGTAGCTCTACATTGACCTTGCATTTACCAGGCCAAAGCCTGCATCATTCCAGTCTTTAAGCCGTATGCCGCTGAAAACATTCACTCACTTTTTGCAAACATTTCAAATGCAGTTTTAATTAAAAAAAAAAAAAATCATTGTTAATTTGATAAAACCCTTTATTTGGAAGGAGAAAAGTCAGAATACAGAGCATTATGTTGTGGAGAAGTGAATGATTCAAACTGTTTTCTCACCTTAAACTCCTGCAGCTGACTGACTTAGACAAAATCAGAAGTGGTTATGTCACAGTATTTATCAATTTTTGTATAGAAAATGGTAAACAGAATAATTGTTGAATCGGTTTATTATAAAACCACTAATTATGTTCCTCTTTAACATTTTAAGACTTCAGATTCAAATCTTCGCCTGGATATTATTGCTTATTTTAATTGTAATTGTTCTTTAAATGCCCTGTGAGTAAATGTATATTTGCCACTTTGTCCGTAACAACTGGAACTTTCAATATCTAGCAAGTGACTTTTGCAATTGACCGTCTTTTAAAAGGTTGCCCCTCAGTTTAATTTCACTCCCTAGTACAACGGGACGAAATTACCGTAATAACCCGATATTGGCTGGAAAGTGCAACGTCTCCCCTTTCAGAAACCGTTGCTATTTTTCAGATAGCGCAACGTGTGGCGGAATTACCGTACTGCAAATCTGGCTGGATCGCCTGCGCTCCGTTCGGTCTGGAAGGGTTAAAAAGGACACAACAATTTGATGTTACGCAAACACTGAATCTCATATGTCACAACATGAAATTTGTACTTTTATTAAATAATCCCTGACCAATCAATACTTTTCTTAGAGCTGGGTGTTAAATTTCCCAGTCAATATGTTGCAGGCTATTTCCTGGCATTTTCCTTTTCACTGATTGGCTGTAAACCTCCTGTCAACTTTCCTGAGGAATCTTAGCCCAGTTCATGTTAGGCATCCAGGCCATTAATATTCATGGATCTGCATGCTGCTGCTGTCTTCTACAAATCCCACCAGATGTCTCGTATTCTCATGGTGGCTATTCTAACATCAACCAGGATTCTTCTGAATCCACATCGTGGTAGAGTTTGAAATATGCTTGGGATAATTATCCTGTTGGAAGCCCAAACTGGCTTTTCTTGAACTTTTGGGACAGAAATGTTGCACATTATTAGAGCTTAATGTGGGCCTCATGGTGGAAACTGAAACCTGACTGGCTGCAGCCACCACGTCTTCTGCAGTGAGACGAGTCTTTGTCTACCTGCTCCTCTGGAATCTGTTTGCTGCTGATAGCTTCCTATCGTTACAATCCCTTCAAACTCTCAAACTTTGCTTCCAATTTCATCTGCAGGGTCGTTTAAGTCCTTTGCTATTGTTTTCTTGTCTTTGTGTAAAATATGTGTTGCACACACTACAGAATTTTTTACATTTTTCACACACATTTAATTTGCAGAGGAGGTTGAATAATTTGAGGTTCAACTGTGGCCTAAATACAACAGAAAATACTGAGCATTATCTGTCTTTATGCATCGATATGTCCCTTGTCTTTATCCGGTTTTAACAGAACTCAAGTCAAAAAGCATCAGGCCCCATGCTATTCATTTGTACCATTTACAGACTTAAACAACTGGGAATTTTTAGCATTGCTATATTGAATAAACCAGGAAGAAAACCCAATTTTTCAAGTTCTGACGTGCCAAGCAGAATTCAATGGACTGTATGAATTTTCATAGCCAGAAAGTTAACTGATGCAGCAGTATTTTCCTTAAGAATAAAAAGTAATAAAGGTACGTTACTACAAAAATAAACTCAGATGAAATACCCTCAACTACTTCTTTCCTTTATTCATCAGAGAGAACTCAATTTCAGAGTTTCTATGATGTTTGGGAAAACATGTAAAATGTAGCATTTGATTAAAGCATTTCCAGGTCTAGAAAAATGTGGAAGAAGAAAACTGGAGTATGGTAAAACAGCTGTACATCCAGGATTCACCTCCTGTCATTTTGTGTCCTTCATTACCTCCTTGTTTCTGCCCTTTCCTCTTTCCTCATGTCATTTGTTTCTTCCTTCATTGAGTTCCTTATTTTCTTCCTTGTACCCTTATATCTTTCTTTTGTGTCTCTTGTTTCCTTCCTCCCTTCGGTGTGTCCTGGCTCTGAAAAGTAGATTCTGGAAAAGTATAAAATTTTACTGGGTACGGTTAAGTCAGAGAGATCTTTTCTTTTTTTTTTCCACCATCGTTAGTGTTTCTGATTTCTCTTCAACATCTTGACAGATGTTTGCATTTAAAATGTCTCAAGCTGTATCTAATCAACACGGTTTTGTGTCTTTAACCAGGAAATTAGAAACTCTCTTTCAAATTAGTCCTCTAAATTTTATAGATCTTGTCTTTTGTGTTGAACTATTGTGATCCAAAACGTTTGCTATTTTAAATTTCATGCTTAGGTCTGCATTGATTTGTGTCTCATGTCTGTTGTTGCCAAATTGTTGTTTGTTATGAATGTCTTCAACCTGACTTGACATGTCACTTTTTAAAAATATTTTCAGTATTTTTTTAAGCATTCTTCAAATAAATCAGATGATTGTCCATGTTTACACATCAGAGCACATGTCCCAACCTAAACAAATGTGTCAGTTTTGCAGCGTACTATTTTTTGTTGATTTTATCCATGGGTTAATCCTGTGTTAAAGCAGAATGCAAGAGCTATTCTTTCCAAAACTGCCAGTCTGTACTGTATAAGGTTTTCTGTCATCAAATGTTTTAAATTCTCCTGCTGAGTGAGTGTATAATCGTTTTCATATAAACTGATAAAAATTACAGATGAACTCAGTGCAGAACTTTGAGGTGTTTGATGGGTAGATAACAGAAAATTTACTTGAGCCCGCTGACTGCTTTTCCTTTCATTTTGGCTTTAACAGAAAGAACCT
Organism: Girardinus metallicus; assembly: GCA_903067095.1. Lineage (NCBI taxonomy): Eukaryota > Metazoa > Chordata > Actinopteri > Cyprinodontiformes > Poeciliidae > Girardinus > Girardinus metallicus. The sequence goes on along the minus strand of CAEGAE010023636.1, from coordinate 81,933 downwards.
GCTGCACAATAAGTTATAGAAAGAAATTCAGCTAAATATCAGATCCACCTGTGTTAATCGATAAATTTGTCCATTTTATATTTACTTTTTTTCTGACATCTCATCTCCCAGCTGTGATTCTGATCTGTGATTCTGATCGGTCCAAGACTCTTGTGTTTGCCTTCACCTGTTTTCAGGTCCACTAAAGCCTAACAGCCGTAGTGGACCTGAAGTTGAGATGGTGGAGCCATCCACCAATCTCAACACCACAGTTTTCACTGCAGTGTGAAATTTAATCGAGACATTGGCAAGATCGATTGAACTACCAGTATTATGAGGTCGCAGCTAAAATCTATCAGCCATCGACTCAGTAACTCTGAAAAAGTGGCTGCTGCTTTGTTTTATTTGTATAGAGGAGTCTTTCTGCTGTGAATTATAATCACAGTAGCAGAGTAGAAATGTATTGCATGACATGCTGCGGTTATCATGTGGAATGTAGAAATATTTGAGGCAGAGATGAAGGCCAGATGTCTCAGTTATGCATCTAAACTAAAATGTCTGTACTTTATGAAAATGATGCAGCCAGGCACCAGCAGAGGTATCTGCTGTAGAGACCAAAAAAAAAAAACAACCAAAAAAAACACAAAAACCTGTCACATTAAGGCTCAGCACAACTAATACCAGCCCCGGTTCTGAGAAACAATCATCAAAGAGCATCATATAAACAGAAGAGCAAATAAAAATAGTAGCAGTGCATGAGTAGGAGTATTTATGAGGAGCTGCATGTAAGTCACCTAGTTACAGTTTGCATAGCAACTAATGCAGTTTTCTCTTAAAGCAAAACCTCTCAAGTGTTTCAAGAGGGAATTGGTTGTAAAGACATACACTGATGTACAAAAGAATCCATTACCTGTTCAAGATTTTGTCAAATTACCACCACTAATTTGAATGTATTCCACTAGGATTTTAGGTGGTAAATTGGCCCCAAGCTGTGCATAAATATGAAGTGGAAGGAAATGGAGGCATGCACACATCCAAAGATATTTTACAAATAAAACTGTGTATGATGTACTTAGAAACCCAAATGTAGAGATAAGGTCAGGGGACACATGATTACTACTTTTATTGATTAAGAAAATTCAAGAAAATAGGCACAAGTAACACTAGTAACAACAACGAAGGATCTGAAAATGGAGTGAAATGTGGAGCATTTACACTGGGGAGACAAAAATACTTACTATACAGTCTTTTTTTTTTCCAAGAAATTTAATTATTTTACCTTTATAATTTACACTACTTTCTGTTGATATATAATTCTGACAACATACAACTCTGGAAAAAATCAAGAGTCCACTGCACTGAACCCCATTGAAAACCTCCTGGTTATTCCACCAAATATTGATTTCTCAACTCTTCCTGAGTTAAAATATTAATATTGTTGTTTCTAAATTAATATGAACTTGTTTTCTTTACATTATTTGAGATCTGAAAGCACTGCGTCTTTTTTTTTCGTTCTTTTGACCATTTCTCATTAAATGCACAATTTTTGTTTGGAATTTCAGAGACGTGTCGTCAGTAGTTCGTAGAATAAAAGAACAATGTTCATTTTACTCAAACATAGTCTCTGATTTTTTCCAGAGCTGTATATTGAAGTTTGTTGGGGTAGGAACACATTTCCCAGCAAATGCAAACATAAGTCTGGCCACACAGCCAGCCAACACTAAAATACACAGAGGTGACTACATTTATAAGGTAAGTGGGTTCTGAAGCCAACAGGTTGCACTGGATTTTAGTGCAAATGCATATTTCAGATTTGTAATATACTCTTTTTATTTTTGCACTATACTCTTTTATAAGTCTTAAAGTAAAACAAATGTGGAAAAGTTTAGGAGTAAAAAAGACTTTTGCAAAGCATTCTTTAAAAAAAGAATGCTTGAGAAATCTCAGTAAGTTTAGAGTGAAAAATTCAGATTTAATCTGCAGCTCATCACATGTTTCTCTGGTGGATCAATGGAGTAAGATATGTAAATTGTAATGTTCTTCTAAATAAAAAGACATTTTATTTCTGCTTTATTTATATGTTTGCAGCACATATTCTGTCTGAGGAAAGATGTGTTCACCGTCCTGACCAGTACATACTGGAACCCAGCCTCTTCTCCCACTTTAGGCTGTTTCCCCGTGTTCCTTCTCTTTGTTTTGTTTTTTTTTTTTCTTCTGCTGCTGATGCTCACAGCCACACACACATTCATCGGCAGCTTGCTGAGTTTCACACATGTGCATATGCACAAACACACCATCTTTTGTTTGGAGTCAGACAGCATTGAAGGCAGATCCTGTGGCCCTTCTCAGGAGAATGTTAATATGCCTCCTCTGGTCTCTCTGGGGACGCAGAGAATGGACTCTGGCTGCTAATGCACTGTCACAGTAACCCCACTAACTCCCCTCACAGCAACAGGAGCACTGCAGAAACACTCCACAGTACTCTCACAACTTACTTCATCACTACTGTGGCGTCGCTCTCACGAAAAAAGCAAACTTGCCCAGATGTATCTGTCTGAAAACAATTACAGGAGAGCTCTTTGTATGTAGCTAAAACAGATTTTAGTTTTATCAACATTACATTCATGCAAATCATGGACGCGGGTAATGAGACCAAATAAGAACAAATTGAGAAAGGTACAACACACGAAAGTTGTGGCATTATAGCAGATCGCTGAATGGCGCAGAGGAAACACAGACATTTGATCTGTAAAATAGTTCAAAACATGATGTTTATACCAACCACATTTTTGGCACCTCAATTATAAAGAAGTGGTTCTTATTGCGAGAGAAAAAAACATTTAGAGAAATCCAACGGTTAATTTGAGTACATTTACTCAGGGAATAGAATAAATATCATGCTAGATAATGATTGTTTTTAACTAAATCAACAGTGGCACACTTGCCTCTGTTGCCATCTACCCTCTCATATAGAAAGGATGTGTAACCTTTCCTCGTATATCATGTATCATGTTTGATTGTGATGGCAGGACAGAAGAAAAGACAAACTTTTTTTGCATCAATACCAAAAAAACTGCTTGACATATAAATCAAATCCACCACAGAAAAATGACTAGTGATATTTTGTTTCTGTACAATAAAGTTAATTTCGTTTGTATCACTATAAACATATTAGAGAGACTACACTGAGGACAAATCAAAATAGATCCAATTTTTTTTTCCTCATGATTTTAGCCATAGTTTTCCATAATAGCAAAACAGTTAACCATTTAACTTTTAAAGAGTAAAATAATTAAAATCTTTATTTTATGATACTTGAGTTCTGTGCTGTTCTACTTTTTGTTAAAAAAAAAAAAACTTCTTTAACTCTGAGTCCATTTGATTTACAGGTGCATTGCAATAAATTAGAATATTATCTCAAAGTTGATTTATTTTAGTAATTCAATTAAAAAAAGAGTTATTTCCTACACCACCATGAGGAAACTGCAGAACTGACAGCTTTCTACACACTACATATAATTGCTAAAGAAGTTAATTGTCACAGTTTGCCTTTTGCAATCATATTAAAGAAAAGTTAAGTGAAAGGAAAACAGTTTATTTGAAGGTTAGGTAAGGTAATTATGTTTACATAGCACATTTTCAGCAACAAGGCGATTCAAAGTGCTTTACCTGAATTAAGAGGAAATACAAACAAAATAACAAACCAAAGAAAAGGGCAAAAGAAGAAAAAGAATCTAATAATGTTGATCCAAAGTAAGAAAACTAGATTCTCCTGTTCTGGGTTGCTAGATATGTATAAGTAAGTGTCCTCTGGACTTTCTAAGTATGCTCTAAATTTGTAAAAGTAAGGAGTACTCCACAATTTCTTAGTAAAATTAAAAAGTAAATGTGCCTGTTCTGGAAGTAATTTTTCTGGATCCTAAGGCTGCATTCACACCGCAGCCTGAAGTGACCTAATTCAGATTTTTTTGACGTAATGCGACCTGTATCTGACCTTTTCATGATGGTCTGAACTACGCAGGTCGGATTCTTTTCAAATGCGACTCAGGCCACAAACTTTCCTTGGGTTTAGCCCCTGGAGCCAGAGAACGCAATAGAAACGTTTTTCTGGACCTGATTGACCTGCAAACTGGTCTGATCTAAAACAACAGTCCGTATAGAAATGTTATCAAGAGGAAGATGAGCCATCAATGCAGATGAGCAGGAAATCACCATTAAAGCAACCTTGGCTTATAATTTTTTCTGTCGCTGAATTTTAAGTTATCATTAGCTGTAATCCTTCAAATTAATAGAAATAAATTCTTAAATTACACCACTTTACTAATGTATCATTATAATATGAGTTTCAGCAGCACCTCCTGCATGAGGAAGAAATTCTGAAATATTCCACTCTGGTTTCCGTTACTGCATTGAATCGGGAGGTACATCCCTTACTTGGCATAATGTGGGTCACCAAAACACTATTGTGTTATTTCCTAATGTCAACTTATAAAATGACATCACTGCTTTTGAAACGCAACGTGTGTTCACAGTCACACAATCTGCCCTGTTGTTTGAATATGTACAGAAAGGATTTGCAGTTTGTTGTGCTAATTAAACACACCCCATACATGCCTTATCAGTTGTTTCATTCTTATGCTGAACTAGTTTTAGCACCCCATTCCCTCGTTGAATAGTGTTGTACATTTGACCTATTTTTGGATGCCGTCTACTGATGCTGCCACACATTTCATTGAAGAATAGCTAATAATTTTGCTAAATTTGAACTTCTTACCTGAGATAACTCTATAACTCTCAGAGCTCAAGTTGGAGCTTGTTGCGTATTTTTTGAGGATGAGCCACATTGAAATGGAAACTTGTTTGAAAAACACTGTTTTGGGGTTACAATACCAACTTGCCACTGCTCTCCGTCATCTATACATGTCGTATTCCCAACGCTCGACAAAAAAAAAAAAAATCATCCGACCAACAACTATAGACACTGAAACAGCCCATCTGACACAAAAAAGAAACCCTATTAATACACTCAAATATGAACAAAATTTGTAATATTTATATTACTAATTAAAACAATATTAAAAAAAAAGACATTTCAGTCATTCTTCTGACCAGAAAAATATTATCTGCCAAACTCAGCACAGACTTATCTCCCTTTCCCTGTCTGCGACTTATTTTGTTGTTCAGAATGTTTAACACGCCGACACGTCAGCTGTTCCAGTAATTTGTTACTGCTGAGCACAGCAATGATTCCTGTAACTGAGGCTGATTCAGGTGCCTGATTCAAAATAAGGCGCCGGGCAGAGAGATACAAGTCAGTGTGACCTGAACAGACTGAAAATATATATTCAGGCTGAGATTGCTTAATGATCCACCTGCAACAAATTTGTTTTCTTATGGAAATATTTGTCATCTCTCCTCAGCCAAAACCAAGATAAAATTGCACACTATTTTAAATTAACAAAAAGATTAAAACCAACAAATGTTAACTTTCTGGTAAAGTTAACATTTCCCTGAATGAAATGTTAACTTTCATTTTCATTGTAATTTTTGACACATGATCTGAGTGTCTTTGTGTTAACTCACTTCTATTTAATTCATTTTGGGTGATGTTTTTTTTGTTGTTTGTTTTTTGTCACTCATGATGTTCCGTACTTGATTCCTTGTTTTGTTTTTAATATTCTTGGTTCTTGTCTTTTGTTCTTCATGTGTTGGGTTATGTTATCACTTTACTGTTAGTCCTTTGCTTTTGTCTTTTCGTTTCCTGTTTTCAGTCATCTTTCCTCAGTTCTGATCATCACTCAGCTGTGTTGCATTTATTTGATTAGTCTCACCTGGGTCACAGGTCACTGATCCCCTTCCCCGGAGATAAATATCAGTTTCCTTATCTTCTCCTCAGATCCCTCCGTACCTGCTGTTAGTTTCCTTGTCCTCTCTGTCTCACCTGTTCACTGCTGTTTAACCGCTTGTTGTCCTAAATTATGTTTCAGAAAGCAGGGTTAACAAAGCAGATACTCTGATTAAACTTATCCGGCTCTGTGATACTCAGGTTTTGGTTTCAGAACTGGAAATATCAACTAGATAGCTCAATTCTGAGTCAACTTACCCTGAGTTAGTGTGTCGAAGAAGCCCTCACCAATGGAACACAGATAACACGATTCACCATGGCAACGGGAGGAAAAACAAGAAGCCTGAAAATAAAAAAGTACGCCACATCTGCAAACCTTCCAAGACATTATCAACCATACAGGCTGGGCATGGAGAACATTAATAAATAGTTACTGGTGAAAATTGGCAGCAAAATACTTTGGGATTCGTCCCTACAGTACGGCTAGAACTGATGGAAAATTGAACGGATGAGCTAACGATAGCTGGATGAAAACCTGCTGCTGGAGGAGCTACAACAGAGTGGTTTAGATCAGTCTTTCTTAAGCTGTGGTCCCTGAGCCACTAGTGGTCCGCGGGCGTCCCCTAGCGGTCCGCCAGGTACTGCATGTAAACGTCCGTTTATTAGCCGTGATGTTAGCTCAAAGTGCGTCGCTGCAGCTAGCTTACCAAAGGATTGTATTAAAAATAGTGATGGAAAACTGGCTTAAAACCGGGTTACTCAAAAGAAAAGCTGCAGATAGCGGTGGAAAGAAAAGAAGTCCAGGTATATTATCAGAGGAAGCTAAGTCACAGCTGCTAATTGTTGACGTGTCGTTCACTGACGATTGGATTCCTTTGAACGGCTCTATGCGGTGAACGGTAGGACTCGTCTCGGTTAATCAGAACAGTCCTTTGTTTTTTATGACTTTGTTTGATTATGATGCTCTGCTTACACGTCCACAGCTACTGTTATTTTTATTTAATTAAAAATGATTACATTAATAAAATACAATAATGCATACAATTGATAGAAATTGGTGGATTATTTTTATATTTAAAAATAATCAGAAAAGGATATTTTGTTTCTGTAAAAGCAACTCAAGCCTATTTTTATTTATTTTTTTTTTTTGTGCTTCTAAATCACAAATAGCCCCAAATATTATTAATGGTAGTAAAGAACAACTTCTTCTTTTATTTTTAATCTGTAAATAACTCAAAATACACAAGTAGACCTGTTGTTGAGGCCAGTCACATTTACCAAACAGAACCACTCTTCTCATTAGGATGAACAAAGAAGACATCAGTAAATTAGTTAAGAGACTAATATTTTCACTTCAGGTTGGGTTTTATATTAAGATGCGTTATCGCAGGGGTAATTTCAGGTTAGGTGGTCCGTGAGTGTTTGTTAAATGGGTTAAGTGGTCCTCAGCCTGTGGACGTTTAGATCAATGCATGTTGATGTGACAGAATAATCTAGTCAAAGTCCAGAAATAAATCCAGTTGAGAGTATACCAGAAAATTAATGTTCGTATTTTTTTTTTTTTTGCAGTTATACTAACTGCGCTTGAAGTGTTTTACAAATAAGGGTAAAAAAAAAAATTCTCACTCTGGGCAAAGCAAGTAGAGGAAAACTCCACAAAGTCTTGAATTTCTAATTACAATGAAATGCTGTCATCTAAGGTGATGGATACAAATGCACGTCGGATTATAAACCATGCATACTTTTCCTCTTGGTTCATAATTATGCACTCATTTATGTCAAAATGGCACACAAATGTGTTTTAATGGAATTTTTAATTGCTCTTGCAATGTGACAAAATGTAAAAACTGAAATTCCCTTAGAAGAAAAAACACAGTAAAATGCAACAAAATGTTATTTTCCACCCCAAAAATTGAGTTATTCTTTCACTTACAAATCAAAAACCAAATTGGGGTAACTTTGCAAAGATCAGCAGAGCAGATGGAGGTTTTTTCCCCAACACACGGCATCCACCCAACTCAGGTTCCTTCCAGCTGCTCGCGTCCTCTTTGAAATCGAGCTCTCACGATCGCAGTTCTCCTTCAGCAGCTGCTCTCTGTTTAAACAAAGTATTGATTCAAGCTGTCGTTTTTCACACTCTTGTTTGTGTAGGTTGTTGGTGATGATCTCTGATGTGTTTATGCCATGTTTGTGGTGTCAAAGTGCAGGTTGGTGTTAAAGTGATGGCATTTAACTGCTATCAGATTCCTTTCATTTTCATAGTATTTCTCTTACTGTGTCATAGACAATGGCTGATGTGATTCTGCAGAATAATAGCATTTTAAAATGAAAAGCACGACATATTCCAATGAATACAAAGTTTATAACATTTTTAATATATTCTGATTTGGGGGGAAAAAAAACATTTCATGGAAATTGGCATATTGATGACATTTGACAAATTTTTTCTTGAAATAATGTTCTTGAAATTGACTTGGATCAAAATTATTAGGTTTTAATGACAAATTTCTACTTTTTACAATCAAAAGCTCGACATTGACAGTATTTAAAGGGGCTGCCCTTTTAAAAATAAGATATGCTAAATTTGGATGGTTTTGCTCTTGATTTACTTGTTTAGAAAATCTCACATAGTTTGAAATTGAAATGGAAGCAAAATTGAAGTTGATGAAAGACGGTTGGTGTTGTACCTAACATTTTTTTATGTTAATATTTTGAGGAAAAAAAAAAGTTTTTGTGTCAACTGTGTGTGGTGACAGGTCAAATTTGTAACATTATTGAATTGTGGCCACAAAATCATTTCCAGGACCACAGTTGGCCCCCACGCCACACTTTGGTCACCCCTGCTTTGCTTTGCATAGTGACAGAGTAGCTCAGTTACTTCCTTTGTGATCCCCTGTAAAGTTGATATGCGTCACCAAACCTAATGTGTTGGAACGTGACAACTTGACACAAACAAACTGTGATTTACGGCTGCTCTAAAAAGACAAAACAACCGAGACGTCTGACGACTTTGTAGTTTTATTACTAAAACTGTTCAAGCACAAAGGTGGAAATCTTTCATAATTCATGTTTATGGATTTGTGCCGCTCAGATTCTCTTTGATAAATTTATATGAGTGTGACACAGCATGAATGAACACAAACCTGTCTCAAATCCTGAGTGGGAGTCAACACTGCTAATAAGACCTTTGCTTATGCAGACATTCTTTGCAGCATATTTTCATTCACAGAGATAGTTACAGGAAAGACGGAACACAGTTATATTGAAATGGAAAACTAAGGAATTTGTAAGAGAAGCTGAGAAAATTAAATATTTTGCAACTAGATGGCTCATTTCTGGAGCCACAGCAAAAACGGAGCCAATGACTTATATTAATTTTCCTCAACATGGGATCAGTTCAAGTTTTGTGAAGAATTTGTAACATATTTATGATTCAATAAACTGGGTCCATACATTATATTACCCCTATAGATACAATATTTCATGTATATGTTGCTCTCAAACACAAAATGAAAGTTATTTGTTTGGTGATTCCAGAGATGAAGAAAACTCAAAATTGTTAGATGATATAAACACACCTCTAGTAATATTTTGTCATTATGTGTGATGCCACTGTTATTTTAAAAATATTGCACCAGTCAGAGAAAATCTGTATTTTAAGTCTTTATCGTCATGTGAAAAGTTTGTACGCGGAATTTAAACTTGTATGAAAATGTAGTTTTTTTTTGTCAACAAATATGAGCAGATCATTTTTAAATATTTGTTTTGTTATGGTTGAGATGGAAAACAACACAATCTTCAGAAGATTGTGATCATCTGTATAACCTAATATTGCAAAATATAAATGCAAAATGACAGCCAAATTGTACTTTTTAAGACTTTCATATGGTTAAAGTTGCTGCTTGATTTTCATTTCATAGTGAAAAAAACGTTGACTTTGAGATCTGTTTTTATGATTGATTCATTATCAGGTCTTAACATTATCAAAGAAAGCAGACCTTTGCAAACACATCTGTGTAATTGTACAAGGTCAGTTATATGCAACATTACAACTGGAATAATGTTTGAAGAAGTTTACTCTCAATCCAGGGGATGAAAAACAGAGAATGTTCTTAAATGTTTTAAACATTTCCTTTACTAGACACAAAGATAAATTAGGAAAAGATGTTTGTTTTGCAAACATCTTATTTACTGTGCATCATTTCACTGCATTTACCAGTTTTTCTGTCTTTGAATTATGCAAAGAGAGCAGAGAGTAAAGTATTTACTTGCAGTCAGTTCTGATATTTAACTAGATTAAGACAGTCATAATTTAATCCCAATTTGTTGGTGTAGAAAAGGATATTTTTTTCTATTTTAGGTCTTATAATATACATATGTTTATTTTAAAGTTTTTTTAAAAAAAAAAACATCTGTATGGGTGTTGAAGTAATATAATTTTGTCAAACGTGTCTGCACATTTTATGTCATGTTGAAAAGTGTTAGAAACAGTCTGGAGGTGTAGAAATGTTTGCAAACTGCTGTAAAGTATTCATTAAGGACACAATGCAGATTGTGTCTTTCCATTGTGGAGCCGTTTATCTTAGGTCTCTGTGGCCCCTGCATCCAAAGGCCATTTTGGCCAAGGTCCACGTGGCACAAAAAGGCCGCGGCATTCCTGATGTCTGTGGCTAATCTGTGGTGTCAGCTTGTGTTAACACCGCACCACCAAATTTGAGGGCACACAGGGCTGGAGAATATTAAAATCTCCAACGAGCAGCATTCCTCCGCGGGAGAGCAGGGTCTGATGAGTGCAAGGGTCACCTAAGGTTGAAGAGCGGTTGTGTGCGAGAGCGGCTCGTATACTGTAACGGCTTGATCCGCCGGACAGGAGGTGGGGCCGGAGCAGGATGGAGGGGAACACACTTCAAAGAAGAGCTGCTTTCTTCTTGTCGGTCTTCATTGAAAGTGGACTAAATGAGCTTTGTGGGGGATTTTGTTGCCGCTGCCAGATATTCAGGAACTCGACTGAAGACGATGAAGAAGGCGGGAGGCTATATGAGTAGTTAATTATTTGCATCTCAGTTTGCCAGATGCTTCCTGTATCCCACCCTAATTGACCTCTTAGAGCTGTGAGATGTCGTTCTGTAAGTGTAAGTTCAGACTGGTTGTACAAATCGCCAGACGTCAAATTTCACAGAAATGTGAGAGACAGAGACTTCAGAGCAGGGTTTTATCTTCAGACATCCAACGATGCAACTCCCATTTCTGATTTCAGTGCATAACGGCTGAACAAACCAAATACCGAACTCTCCCTGGAGATTACAACTGCAACAAGAAAAAATGCACAAAAACATTGTGTTTTAAACCAGCAAACTCTTGTCTGTACCTGAGTTTTCAGCAGTCGATGCTATTTAAAACACGGAAAGCAAAAAAAAGGCAAAAAGAAGTTTGGTTTTACTGAAACTGTTGTGCAGACACTGACATATGCTGCGCTCTCTCCGGCTCCCTAAAGGGGAAGGACAGGAATGCATTCAGGGTCAGGGGTCGGACAGCTATGTACACGTGCAGAGTTGTAGCATGGCAACAGGTGCTGCACAAGAGTCAAAGCCAAGTTCCTGAAAATTACCGTAAACTTTCAATCATTTTTAGTGTTCCTGAGCATTATCTACACGTGAGATTTTTTCTTTGCACTCTTCCCTTTGTAGTCCCTGTGACATCTGTAGCTAAAGAATTATGCGTCGCAATATAACTCTGTCCTATATTTGAGAGAAATACAGTTTCGTCCAGCCACCAGGAGTTTCTGCACAAAAGGAGAAGCTCTGAGGCCTCTTAGTGTCTCGAGAAATGATAGCTCTGTGCCAAGGTATTCCTTCTCCCTCCTGAGAGAGGCCCCAGCACTCAGCACAGCGAGGTCAACAAGTACAGACCATTACCCACCGCCTGTGAGCGCACACAGACAAAAACTTAAATATGCAGGCCGGCTCCTTTAAGATGGCAACTCAAGACTAGCCTGAATGCACTCGGAGTCGTAGCTGCAGCCGAGATACAGAGCAGAGGGAAGAAAAAGATGTCCCAATGTGGATGTGCAGAAGGCTTAACTTGTTTCGCTGCTTCTGCTGCAAAAGCTGTAAAGCTGCAATTATTCATATTGTAAAATTATGGGTGTCAGTTTGCTGATTGCGCCGCACTGAGGAAAAAGAGTCTTGTTGCTAGGAGAGGAGAGATTCAGTCTTCTCTTATTGGCTGCTCGCATGCATAAGGCGGTCCAATGAGAGTCCTCTCCCCCCGATCAGCAGCACGGTAGTAGAGCTACCCCCACACACAGAGCCGATTAATATGTCAGACATGTTTTATGGGTTAACGTGAATCAGGCGAGATGTATTCAAAACGACTGCGGTAGTAGTGTATGAGGATGCGTGCCTGGTGTGTGTGTGTGTGTGTGTGTGTGTGTGTGTGTGTGTCAGGTGGTGGGAGGCCATGCTGTCACAAACACACACAGAGGTAAAGAGGATGCTCCATATTCTCGGTAATGTTCACAAACACACTCGGTGTAATGCAACAAACTGACGGGAAGCTGAATCAAGACGGCAGTAAGATTCCTCACATGTACATGATTATCACATGAATGGAGCACACAGCAGTGAAACACTAACCCTGTTTTGGTCGTCTGAAGTTGCTTAAAGGACGACTTGTGCTGTTGATTTACAGCACACAGTGCAGTTGTTACCAGGCGGCAAATCTCAAATCAAATCTGTAGAGGAATTCTGAACTGGTCTTTTAATGCTGTGCTTTTTATAATCTTAATATACCTGATTTTTACCAATTGCTGTTTTACTTGCACATCAATCTTCAATCCATAAAAAAATGTCATATTTTAAGGAACAGCTGTGCAAATAGTCCTGTTTTGGATCATAGTCAAAAATAAATTTGCATTGCACTCCAACTAATCAAAATATTTTTCTTGTTTGAGAAAAATACTTTGAGGTTTAGATGATTGCATGTCAGCCTGAAGTTTATGAAATGTTACATAAAATCCAAAAATGCTTTAGAGAGTTTTACTTAAAATTACACCTGTTGTACATTCCCATACTTGCATGCTGCAACTTCAATGTGTTATATTTGGATTTTAGGTAATGGAGCAACACAAAGCGTATAATTGTAACATGTGTGAAGCCCTTAAAGGTTTGCTACAAGCATCATAAGGACCAAATAACGCTGAAGAGAGGTCAGGGAGAAAGCTCAGGTCATTAATGCAGGGTTACCATATAAAACTACATCGGAACTTCATCTCACAGAGCTGTATTCAAAACAAATATGGCAACAACTTCAGACATGCAGAGAGGGTTGTTGTGTTTCTGGAGGAGTTGCAGAGATCCACGTCTCAGGTGGAAGAATCTGTTGATCAAACATCATAAATCTGGCAAGGGGAAAACCATGAGAAGTTTATGAACCACAGGCACAGCAAACATTTTAAAGAAGATGCTCTGCTCTGATGAGACTAAAACAGATTTGTTTAGCCTGCATGTTTGTGTGATGTGTGAAACATGTTGGTGGCAGCATCAAGCCACGGGATCATCTGTAGTGATAAGAAAGCTGGTCAGAGGCGATGAGAGGATGAATTGAGTTAAATGCTTGAGGGAAAACTTGCTACAGGATGGAAGTTAATGGAGACTTGAGGTTCACCTGCTAGCAGATCTTTATCCAGTATTAAGCTGGAACTACTTTGTACGCTCCACTCATCAGATTTTTATTTATTAAAAAAAAATTGCATTTTTTTTTTTTTTACTTAATCCACAATAATGTGCTTCTTTGTGTACAATAAATCCAAATAAAATGCATGAACATTAAAGTCACTGTCATGTGACATATTGCATTAAAGGAAAACATCTTGGCAGGAACCTTCTGCAAATTCATGTTGCAAGATTTGTTTTGAAGTTCAGTCATTCTCCTGTTTGAATAGAAACTATGATGACTACTTGAATTTATTTACTGCTATGGATTTTTATTGACTCTTTTATTTTTTGCATGAGAGACTTTAGATTGAGCAAATTCTGTGTTGCTGTCTTTGTTCAATCGGTTTTAATTTACATTTTAAAAATGCTTGCTCAGGTCTTTGACCTGGAATTTAAAATAAATCTGACTATATGCATTTGTTTTAAGCAACATTTGTATAAAAACATGCTAGACCTTTAATAATATTCGTCTTCGTTGCAAACTGAATCAGAACAGAGGGACAGTGAGGAGAGGAAATTTAGAAAACCTCATACATTGATACGAGTTGTAGTTTGTAAAGTTCTTGTTTCAAAAAGGTCTAGTTTGTGGACAAACAGTACAAAAATGTAAATGTTGCAGAAATCTGCATTGGTATAATCGGGATCTAACTTTAAAATGAATCCATCCTAAATCTGCAAGATATTTGAATTTATATTTATCTAGTGAAAATGATATAAATACAGAGATTGCATTTAATAACACACACACTACTCCCTACAGAATTATCAGAATATATGACGACACAAATAAATAAATCTAAAGTATTAGTTTTAATGAAGTCAATTTATTGCATTACATTAGTAAAGTGTGTTCAGCATCCTTCAAAAAATCTTTAAAAATAAAAATATCTATATCAATAAACGTAAAACTGAAAGACCTGAAGTGAAATATAAACAGTATGCACAAAAAAACAGTAATAAACTATGCAACCTAAATCTAATGAGCCTGTCTGACATTAAAAATTACATTTCAATACATAATTAAAGTTAACTAACAATAAAACATTTTAATCATGCACATCTCATTCACAAATGGGACATAATGTGTCCTTTAAACATTTTTATTGTTTTTTTATGAGAATGTAGTGGTGTGAAAGAATGCCATGTAAAGAAATAATTCGTTCAGAATGAAGCTAAACATTTTTAAAACAAATTTTTCAAATTTCTAGAATTCATACTTTGCTTTTTCTTTAAGCTTTTAAGGACATCACATTAGTTATAAAGGACGTTTTGTTTCCCAGGGGTACAAACACAGTGAGACACATTTCTGTTGGCCAGTAACTGGATGACGACCAAATTTACCACACAAGGGAGGTCAAAGAAAATCCAGCATCTCTTGTGTCCTATTTTACAATTCAGACATGCAATACGGAGAAGCTGGTTGCCTCAATGTGCCGGAGCAGTTTGGATAAGAAAAAGATCATGTCAAAACGGCATCCTAATTGCATTATTGACTTGATTAGTTGCATAGCAGGTGTTTGAGTGTGTCACCTGCAGGGGACAGGGGGACATTGCCATTACGCTCAGTGACATACCCCAGGCTGGGCAAGAGGAAGAGATTCCCACCAGAGGTCAGCTCAGTCCCACAGTCGGTACATTTATGGGCCTCCAGTACTTAGTGATGTGACCCAAACAATCCAGAACACACCAGCAGATGCTGAAACAGTTGTGCCACTTTTGATTTGGACAATTACAGGGGCAGGATTATGTAAAATAAACTTTCTTGAGCTTTAAGTCATGCTATTACCTCATCAGAACCATACCATACAGGCTTGAGAAATCCGTTAATCTACTGTAGCGACTAGCCAGCAGTAATTAGTAAACACCTGGTGGAACTGAGCATCTGCAGATCTTTTTAGACCAACTACTTCTCAGTGCAACGCTGGTAAAAACGTTCTTGAAGGGATAATAGAGGAGTGCTGTTGTGGTTACTTCCTGACGGTGGAGTTTCAGAAAGAGCAGGAGTTTTTAAAGCAACAGAGACTCAACTTCAAGCTGTTAAATTTGCAAAGTCAAATTTCTTTCAACCCTCCCGTTGTCTTAGTGTGACGCTCAGGAGGAGGAGCACGGAAGATTTCATGGTTGGACAATGGGGACACGATAGTGGTGTCCCATCAGCTTGTCAGTTCCCAAAACAACACAAAAAAACTTTTTAAGGGATCAGTGCGACCACATTGGGACGTGCACGGGGTAAAACGCTTGCGAGGCCCAATGGATTCTGTTTCTTATATATTTGAAATATACAGAATTTATAAAAGAACTGAAGGTAATATAGTAAAATACATAACACTACTTCTTTAACTTAATGTACTGTTTTATAACTCATTAATAAATGTACTCAAATTTTCTGTGAGATTATGCTACTGCCATTGAAGATCAATTTCTTTTAGGACTTTTTACACGTCTTTACAAAAGTTGACAACATATTTATCTGCATCTGTACATGGTGCCTTACCTTTATATGTGACTCTAATTCAGTCATATATAAAGTCACTAGAAGAATTTCAGCCGTTGCACATCAGCTCAGAGATTTGTTTTTTCTCCTCTTAGCGCTCTGGTCAAGTCGGCTTTACTGATGTTTGCTTCTCTGCTTCAGGACCCATTTATCTGCCTTCAGTTGCAGATCCAATCTTAAGTCTTTTTTTCACTCCGTTCAGTTTGATTTTGCGTTTCAATTTTTGACTTCTCACTCAGGACCTTCCAGCGTACCGATTTCTTTTATTTAATAACTAGTTTGAGGTCTTCATGTAATATTTATCTCCACCTACTGTCAACCTGAGCAGAGGTCTAATCAGGGTAATTGCAAACACATGTGTGGGTGTGCGCAGCCAATTTAGATGTAATGTACAGCGGCTCAGTAATATAAAATATCGAATTACGTGGTGAGGTTAAACCGGTACACGGCACATGGCCTGCTTTTATATACCTTTATATATATATTTTTTGCGCTCTCAGGAGTAAAGGGCAATTTGTGTGTGTGCGTGTGCATTTGTGTGTGCAGCCATGACACTTATTCAGCTCATCCTGAAAGACATCAAACTAAGATTTGAACCCACAACCTAAATAACTGGATTCCTTTTTTATTTCTTTGTCTTGGTGGACAAAGAAAGTATCCACAGTTTCTATATCTGTGTGAACACATGCTGTAGTCGCTGTTAATAGTTAGAACAGTCTATAAATCCACACTGTACATTATGTTCTCATCACCTATTAGTAATAAAACACCAGGCTTTTGTAGCATAAACCTGAGCTTATAGCAGAATGCTGGATTTATTCATGGACAAGTCCAAATCAGAGCAGAATTTCTTCCATATGCTCTCCATGTGGAGAGGAAAAAAAAAAAGCCTGTTTTGTGAGCATGTTTAACTTTGAAACTTTACCCTGTGATCAGCTCTCAGTCTCTGCGATGTGCTGTGAAGGCTGCTGCCACAGATGTATAGAGTGGTGAGAAGCGATTACAGCTTGATTGTTTTTAAATCACTTGGCCAGTTTCTCTTGTCAAATGTTTGCTTTCACTTTTCACCGAAGCTGAACTGATAGTTGCTGTTAGCTTAAATGATTAGTTGTTTATTTATGAGTAGTTTCTTTTTATATATAACTGTGCAGCTAAAAGATATTCGTTGCGAGCGCTGGAGTCGATGTGTCTTCAAAAGTTTCCATTTCCACAGAAGGCAGCGGCTTTTGGAGTTATTCATATCACTGACAAGAAAAGAGCTAAAAATACATCTAACACTTATTTTTCCATGATAACATCCTTCCAGAAGAATACAAGCCCTCACCCGAGCCTGAGCTGCTCTGCAGACTTACTAATGTATTAATATCTCTGCCCCTTTTCACATTTTATAACATTACAACCACAATATTAATATATTTTACTGAGTTTTTGTAGCAGTCAAACATAAAGTGGTGCAAAATTATTAGGAGGAAGAGAGAGAATAATCTCTGGAGTCTGTCTCTCTCAGCTTCAAGACTTCAAGATTATCTCCGAACAGTAATTCCCAGATTAGTTTAAAATGGCGCCTATTCTAAACCATTTCATCGTATTTATGTATAGATGTTTAAGATTGTTATCCTGCTGAAAGAACTTCACTCCTTTCTCAGGTTTTTTGGCGATCCTAATAGTTTTTTTTTACCTCCACAAAAATTTGACCAGCTTCCTTGTCCCTGCTGAAAAAAAGCAACCCTGCAGCATGATGCTGCCACCACCATGTTTACTGGTGGAAACATCAGTCAAAAAAACACTTGGTCTCATCTTCCTTAAAGGCCATAGTCTCTGGAGTCCACAACTAGTCCTGAGACAATTAAAGTTTTTGGGATTTGTCTTGGTGGACGACCATGTCTTGCTGTATTTGCAGTTGTGTCTCACTCCTTATTGTTAAAGTACCAGAGGAAAAATATGTATTGACTCAATTCTTTTTCTGTCTGTAAAAAATAAAACCACTGAGTATTTCCCTGTCGCTTCACAGCTATGCAGTGTTTGGTGCTGGTCTGCCACAGAAAATTTAAATTAAACATTTTTTTTATGCAACAAAATGCAACAAAGTTCAAGGGGTATTACTTTTTTTTTTCAACTTTTTCATCTGTGTTGTAGCAAATTATAAATTAATCAAAGTTTGCAGGTATCTGTTAAGTCATTGTCAGATTAATCAGTTTAATAATAGATCTGTGTGTTTTTTTTTCTCACTCTGCAGTCCTTGTACTGGTTGCTCTGAGTGTGTTAACATGGTATTGGACTGATTCTGCAACTTTTCCATAAAGTTGCAATGAGAGCAACTCAAAAAGAAGTTGAAGGTTTCACTCATTTAAATAAGTGACGGGACACCTAGAGCTGCTGAAATTCCAATTACAGAAACGCCCTTGTTATAAAATACAATCTGCAGATCCATTTGGAACCATTAATAATGCATGCTCTGCAACCCGAAATCCGCCCACTTTAGCGTTTGTAGGGGTCCTTTTAAGATCGGGGTCCCTGTTGCTTTAAATGTCTCTCAGGAACAGCCAGAGCAAGCTCTTTTTTCCTCTCTTCTCTTTTGTTCACTCCTCTGTGGAAGTTTGCATCCTTTCTCTGGCCACACACGCAGCATAAAAAGTGAAGCCACAGTTAGTCTCCATGCTTAATCCACTGTTTTGATTTAAATATATTTCCTTTGCAAACTAAGGTAAAAATTTCTATCGTTTTGCATCAACTTGTATTTTTTTCTCCTTTGTGGTTGCTGCACTTTCTCCTAACTGTCCCACATGTGCGGTTCTTTAGTTTCTAGATTGGAGCACAAAAAACCCCCTAAACTTTAAAGTGAGCCAGTCAGTCTGGTGTTTCTTGATGCTCTCTATCCCTCCATTAAAGTATAGCGCAGTTTTTATCGCTCTGATGACTGGATTGTCCATGCTGGGTCCAGAAATGTTCCCCTCTGCTTTTGTTCAAACATTTCAACGTAAACTGCATCTGGTATAATTTAGAACCGCACGGCTGAAACGGGGAGAGTTGCTGTTTAACAATGTTGCAACATATGACATTTTCTGCTCAAAAACAAGCAGTATCAATGAATAACTCCTACAGAGAAGAATGTGGCAGTTTTTCACTTGTTAGAATTTCTCTCTCTTTTTAAAACAACTTATTTTGCTGAGGAAGGAATTTCAGTTTTCTACTGAAATCTTAGATCCAAGTGACTGAAGTCACTTCCTGCCAAATGGTGCCCTCTAGTGGACAAATGTTGGATTATTTTACCGCAGTCATGAATTTTGTCAATCACTGCGCTTGTTTGTGATATTATTGCATATTTATTAGGCTTCTGATTGGGCAGATATTTATTGAAAAACACTTCATTCAAAATTTAGTAACGTGTGTGGTTGCTCTACTGGTGACAAAATGCAAATGTGCAAATTTTATTTTCAGTGCTAACTCGAGCAACAGAAGTCATTAATGCATTTATTAATGATAAATGTTTCATTTATACTAAACAATTTGTGCGATGAAATTATGAGTGGAGAACATCATTAAAATTATGACCATTTAAATCTTGGCAAAATATAAGCATCTTCATTTTTATATTTACAATATATTTTTTTCAGTTCTTGTAAATTCTAAATAAATTTAAAATTTCAAACAATTTTTCGTCTATTGGAAAGAATGCTTCATAATTCTACCGACAAGTTTTGAGTGCATTTGTACCTTCGCGCCTTGTTGGCGCGACGGCCTCACGCAGCAGTTTAGTTCACCAATTTCTGGCTGGTTCTTTTTGCGTCATAACATAAATATGGGATGCAGTTTTCTTGAATTTGCTGCCTACATCTTATTGGTAACCTTGGAAGAGGAATGTACACAACATAAGACAAATCCATCAGAGACATAATCTGAAATGTAAAAATATTCAAAATAGAAATCCCTCCTTTAATTTGAGTAAATTTATTCAGTGGGGAAAACCAGCAAGCGATTGTTTAAATTGAGATCATCAATGGCTGCTTATTTGTTTTGTCACAGCTTGGAGTTATTTTAAATGTATTAGTCCTACTGTAGATTGTGACAGATATCAGAGTTAGTATAAGATTGTGTGCACAAATAACAAATTTGACAAGGTAAGTTGCTAATTTCTTAAAGCCAGTTCCCGAGATTACAAGACC
This sequence comes from Girardinus metallicus, assembly GCA_903067095.1. Lineage (NCBI taxonomy): Eukaryota > Metazoa > Chordata > Actinopteri > Cyprinodontiformes > Poeciliidae > Girardinus > Girardinus metallicus. Next base: position 61,737 of record CAEGAE010023636.1, on the reverse strand, counting down.
ATCTGCCTTTATTGTATGTTCAAATGTCTTTCTCCTCTTGAAGAGTATGTAAGATAAATGAATAGGTGAGCTACATGTTTCATATTAATAAAAAAGGAAACAGAAAATCACAAAATATCATTAAAAAGGGAATAATTGTGCTACAGATATTATGTTAACAATTATTGTTTGAGTTTTAGTGGAAATTTGTTGGTTTCCATTCACTAATTTAATACATTTACAAAATTTAATGTTTTTAGGTCACACACACCCCTAACTTGATGTGTAAAACAGACAACCAGAAACACATTAGAAGTTAGCGAATTTAAAATTTAATTATAACTTTGTTGATAGAAAATGTAGACGTGAATACAAATATTTAAGTACAAAATTGGTTAAAAAAAAAAATTGTACAAAGGCAATTGACTTTGGCAGCTGATTAGTACTACTGTGTCCTCAGGAACAACTTGTCAGGAAAGAAAATAAGAATATCATGTTTCAGTTTATAGGTTTATAGGCAAAATTTCAAGAAAGCAGATAATATGTTAGCAGCATTTAGTCAGTATCAAAGTGAATTGCTTAAACATGTTCAGGCCTCTTTTTAGGCACAATTTTTCCAATTGCTTGAGAAAAAAGGAAAATCAGCCAAAACATGGCAGCAACTTGGTGCTTGTAAACATTTAGACGTGGTGAAAACAACTTCCTGCAGTTCAGAATGGGAAAATAAGTGAAGTGAATTTGAAGATGGCATAATTTTGCTTGCAGACAACGCTTGTCTGAGTGTTTCTAAAACTGAATAGCATCTCTGAATGCACAACATATCATACCTTCAAGGGAAAAGGCTGCAAACCACAATGGGTGTCACTGCTGTCAGCTAAGAACAAGAAACTGCGGCTACAATTCACTCCTGCTCATTAAAATGACAAAATAACAGATCAGATCAGTGGAGTCTTGAGTTGAGCTGCTACATTCAACAAGATTTGCATTGTAGACAAAAATCTTTGTGCATTGCTTCAGACACTTTGCTGAAAGTGCACCGTGAAGAATTAAAACAACTCTGAAGACAAACACAAGTGTTAGAAAGTAAGTGGACATTTTAACAACAATTTTGTACCCTACGGAATACTGTTTATTTTTGCTTAATTCTTCATTTGTACCAGTTGCATTATATGCAGTAACTTTAATCCTGTTAATGTAGAAGGCAGTGGTCTATGGAGAGGCGGTGAAGGCACCATGGAAGCCATAAGCCATGTTAACAGGCACGTTAGCTCTTCCCAGCTCCTCAAACGTTTTGGCATCTAAAACCAGGAGAAATGTCCCTTTATCCTGCAGAGAGCATGAAGAAAATCAGGCATGGAAAGGACGCTCAATTCAAACAAAGAGAAAACCACTGCAGTCCATCTTTTGGCGACATTAACCCTTCAGTAACATAATGTAAATGCAGCATACAGCTGCTAGCTTAAAAGAAAGAAATGAATCGTCTTCTTACTGAAGTCAACATGAATTTATATTAAAACTAACATAAAAAGCATTCTAACACTGAAGCTTAACTTAAAACTTAGTCTGTAGTCAGCACTATTCTTTTATAAATTGGTTTAGAGTAGCAGAATTTTTATTAGGATTAATTTGTATGAATTTATACACCTAGTCGGTATTTTCTTGTATATTTCTGGGACACAAATATAACATATTTGTATAAAGTCCACAGGAACAAGCAAATGACAGACTTTTCATGTTCCAATATTTTAATACTAATCCTTTGTTTCTCTGGCAATAAAATATATTCAACAATATTAAAGTGAACACTTTGTGTGATTTCTTTGAGGAATAAATATTGGGGTATATTGTGTGTAAAAATCATAGGTTTTTAATTGAGTAAATGTTCAATCTTAAACTAAATCCCCGGACGTTAGACAGTTCTGCACACAAACTCAATGGTGAAGTATTGCACTTGTCTTCATGTAACTGTTTCAGTAAAATTCAGTATCAGGCCTGATATGGGGAGTTTTACCTGTGAAGGTGTGAGAACCACCGACAGGATGACTCCAGCATCCTCGTCCGTAGCATCAGGCGACGGCACAAACACTGGCTCTGATGGGTAGAAACCCTTCTGGTGCCAGACCTGCAATCATTTATATCCCACACATTACACTTTAGGTTTACTTTGACATTTACTTCTAGTTAAATAAAATAATAATAAAAAAAAATCCTTATTTGGATTTTTTAGGATCAGATCCTCTGTCATTTCTTGCAAATAATTTTACAAACCTGATGTATGAATTGTTCAAATTATTATTTTTTTTTTTGCCTTAATGTTGACTAATTAAGAAAAAATGCCTCACCAAATGTCTTAAGTAACACTGAGCATCACTACCTTCACCACTATCACTGTGTTTGTTTGTTCTACCGAGTTACTTGTCATGTCTATTGTTAGCTTCTTCTGCAGGCTTAAAGAACATGTTGCAGAACCCTGGTCGAAGCATACAGTTGTTGATGGCACAGTGCATCTTCCAAAATGAACATTTAGCAACACGAGCACACCTTAAATGTCTTGTCCTTCAAGTCCATCTTGAGCAGGGAGTCTCCCACCATGTGTCCGAAGCCACAGCCGTAGAAGTAACGATATGGTCTGGTGTTAAATTTGCTGTAGTTGATTTGTGGGAACTCCAGGCCACCGTACTCATACAGGTCATCTCCATGGAGATCCTCGTGTTGGCAGAAAACCTGTTGACGAAGACAAGAGCAGGTGTGTGTTGCTAAAGTCAGACACTCATTTAAAGAATCATTAGGCTTCGTTCAGTCAAAGTCAACAAAGTTGGACACGTTATGCATCATTGGAATGTGTTTGTTTCTATTTATAAGTTTTATTACTGGCCCCGATATTAGGTGAATACTCAACAGTTTGTTTTTTTTTGTAAAATCTGATTTTTTTTGCCATGGTGGTTCACACTTCCAAATAAATGCGACCTGTATGTGTTCTGTAGCGTGAACTGCAAACGACCTGAAAGTGTCCCGCATGCGCAGTAGAGGGCGCAAAGTAGCGTCACACTAAGATGGCGTGCCCTGCCAGCCGCCATTAAGAGGAAGTGCTCAGTGTTTGCGGAAGTAAACATGGATGCTAACGGTGGAGCATAGCTTTTGAAGTTGTTGTCCGACCGGAGCCAGCACTTTAAGAACTTAATCCTCTTTATAGTCCGTCATGGTTGTTGTTTTTCTTCCCATTTGCGTGTATCAGGACGTAGAATAGGGACATTTGTCGAGTATCGGTGACGTTCAGGTCAGATGAATGCGACCTGGACGTTAGGTCACATATGAATCGGATCGGACATCGAAGTGGTCTGAATCACATTTGAAAAAAATCCGACCTCTGTTGTTCAGACTGTGACGAAAAAGTCAGATACAGGTTGCATTATCTCAAAAAAAAAAAAAAAAATTTAATCGGGGCACTTCAGGCTGCAGTGTGAAGGCAGCCTAAAACGTTTTGGTTGGTTGATATCTGAAAATAGGCATAACTGCAATTTGATGTGTGCAGAAAACAATAAACTGTCTTTTTATATCCAATATTTCCTAATATTGGAGAGCTTACATGAAATTTTCTGTAATGTTCCTGTGACATACAACAAATTTTGTGTTTGTAACATAGTAAAATGTGACATTTTTAAGGGGATTGAATATCTCTGGAATGCACTGTAAATCCCTCTCACCTTGTCGGCACTGATTTTGACGCACGTTGCTTTGCTGGAAGGCCGAGTGTTCAAGTTCTGATTTGTTGGGGTGTCACTGGTCACATTTAGGGGCAGAACAAACCGCCGTGGGAAAGTCCTGTCAGTGGTGTTATACAGCTGGAAAGATCACAGAGGAGCAGAATGTTTTTGGTGTCTTTAATCAAAGAAAGTATGGAGGTTGACTGATTTCTGAAAGGAGAAATTAGGTTGCTCAACACAGTCTAGTTATGTTGTTTTACTGACTTCATCTAGTGCCTCTCCTGATTTGCGTAAGTTCTGGATGAGGTAGTTGCTGATGGCCTGGCCGCCATCTGAGCAGCACATATCCAGCATCAGGAAGCCGTCCTCCTCGAAGGCATTGATCTGATGGAAGGTGGAGATGGCTTTGGTGTGATACTTCATGGGAATGACCTAAACAGCAATAAATAAAATCATGAACTTTATGAAATTATGACTTTTGGTTTTAATTTTAATTCTTGCTTCTCATCGGACCTCTCCTGAACGCTTGTCAACGAGATGAAAAACAGTTTCCAGCTTTGGATCCCAGTATATTCCCTGATTCAAAGCCTTTCCTCTGATCTTGCAGGTGACTATCTTCAGGAGGTCCATCTTAATTGGCTGCTCGATGAAAACCACATAATTTTCAGACATGGCTGGTACCAGAAAGAATGGCAAAGAGAGAGGTGTGTTAGAGCTGAAAGCAGCAAATGGAAAAGAGTTCAAAGAAGAGGTACAACGAAGCAGGGCTTTACCAAAGCTGTGGTAGTAGGAGGGATGGGACTTGTTTGCTGGAACAATTGAACAAAGGACTTTGGCTCCCTGCAGGGTGTCTTTGCTTTCTGTTTTCTCAGGGGGGACTTTGATGATGTTGTACAGTGCTCCTAAAACATAAAAGATATCATTGGCTTTGTGGTGAAATTTATATTGAAGTTTTTATTTAAAAAAATGTTAGATATTTTTTTTACATATTTGTTAAAACTCTCACTATGTCCTTACAGTATAATTTGAGGTAAATAATATGTGAAAATACCCAATTCTTACAGTGCTGCTATCCCCAACCATTCAGAGCCAGAGGGCATGAAGTTCCAATTTCTGACACTAATGGAACCCCATAAGAAGGAAAGTTTTCAGTTTGCTACAGTTGCTAATGGCGGAGAAACAACTTACCGTTACAGAAGAACAGTTTATCTGCCGTTATCGGTGGCTATGCTAACTGTAGCAGAGCAGAGAACAAGCGGGAGAATCTGGCAGGGTTTTTTTATTAAAAAATATTATATTGTCAGGACAAAGTGACAATTTAAAAAAAAATATGTAAAAATAATTTTTTATCAAACTTATGAAAATTTAAGATATAAAGTAGAAAAACCTAGTAAAAGTTAAATAGGTGTGCTTCACTAATGAATTGGCCTGACCTTTGTTTCCGTAGGAGTTGCCCATATTGTAGGCGGTGCCGTCTGGGTCATAGTGAGGATGAGCAGTAGCTCCATTCACAGCAATGAACTTGCTCCAATCAACCTGTAAAGCACAAGTAATGGTTCTGGTTTCAGTGTGTCATTACAGAGAATGACACAAAGTAGTGCACAACTGTGACTTCCAACAAAAATCTGAAAAGTGTGCTTTTCTGTACAGAACCAGTTTTCACTGCAATTACAGCTGCAAATATAGAATATGAGACATACCCCAAAAAAAGACTGATATTTTTCCCATTCCTCATTGCAAAATAACTCAAGTTCAGTCAGATTAGATTTAAAAGTATCTTGTGAACAGCAATTTTCAAGTCTTGCCCCTGAATTAGATATAGGTCTGGACTCTGACTCAGTCAATTTTCCATTATAGACACATCTACAGATTTATTTTATGGAAGAGGAGCCTCCCAACAAAGACTTTTTGAACAGAAATCAGAAGATGATGATCATAGCTGCTAAAACTGTATTACATGACAGAAAAATATGTTGCACATCATTTAAAAATGGAGGAATCACCTCCAAGTTCTTTGTGATGACTTTGATAGTACCTTTTCTAACATTTCCAGGTTTTCCGGATTCACTTTGTGCATGAAATTTGTCTCTGTGCTGACATAGTAGTCACCCTTGTATTTCACAAAGCTCACACTTGCATTGTCTGTAGGTTCTGGAACAGAAAAAAACATAACTTTAGCTTCTTTTATGTTTATGAAACAGTTTTCAGCTTGAACTCACTGTGTGGAGTTTGGTTATGTAAAACATTTTTTTCCTCCCTTGCTTCCTGCTATATTTTGTTATTATGTAACTGCAGCAAAGAAAATTCTTAAGAGGCTTCTCTCCAACACAGCTGGAGTACAAAAGAGTTTGAACAAGCAAAGACTTTAAAAATATTTTGTGCACATGTAATCAGATCTAGATAGCTAGCTCTTCTCAAATGTTAGTTTTTTTTACAAATCCAAACTCTTTATTCTTACAACAAAATTGAAAATAAGAAGGAAACACTAAAACTGAGAAGGATTCCTAGAGAAGTATACTCTGTTCATTCTTCTCCATCCTCTGTCAAATCAATATCTAGTAATACACCCACTGCACTCACCGATCATCTCAAAGCGAGAGAGAAATCTCTGGAAGAAGTTTTTACATGGATCAGGCATTGCCAGGGTACCGAACTCTGACATCACGATGCGGTCCCGCTCGCTGTTCTTCTTGTAGGTGTCGCTCTGTAGGAAGCGACTCTTATACGTCACCTGGCTGTTCTGGATCTTAAACTGGTGAAGCATGGCCATCCCATCAAACCAGTGATTGTAACTGTTAGCAAAAACAAATGCTGAACTGGATGTATAGAATTATATTGTGAAGAAAACATACCAAGACCAAGCAGAACCAGAATGATGCAAACCAAGCTCATTTCCATACTCACTGCGTATTTCCAAACTCAAACTTCCCTGGTCCATTGCGGAGGAAATTACCATTGATCCAGGATGGGATAGAGCCTTCAATTGTGGTGGTGATTGGTTCAGGGGTTTCCTCTACTGTGCTGATAAGAGGAGCAATGCTCTCTAGTCCTATAACTACTTTGGTCTTGCCAGTAGGTTTGGCCTCATCTGCAAAAAACATAGCCAGTATCTTAATTACACTCTGTGGATATAACAGTTCAGCTATAACTATTACTATTATCACTTTTATTTCTCTATCAAGCATCATTCATGTGCTTATTAGAGGGATAGCTAGTGCAGCACATTGCTCTAAACAATAAAGCTGTTGTGATGTTGTGGATTAGAAATCTTTGCCTTGAAGCAAGAAGAAAAGGGATTCGATTCCTGGCTCAAGGTCTGTCTGCATGGTCTTAGTGTGTTTTCTTAATACACAAATGGTCTCTCACCAAGTACCATGGTTTCCTTCCACAGTTCAAAAATGTGTTATGCTTGTTAGATTAAATAGTCCCCCTAAATTGACCTAAGAAGTCAATTTACACCGGACGAGCCCCCATTTGTCAGGTGTGACAAATGGGGGCTCGTCCGGGATAAATTGAAAATAGAATAACTAGTTAGGTTTTTTTGTGAAAACAGCAGATCTCAAACTGAAGGCAGAGGAAGTCCCTTAACAATTGACTGTTGTTTAGATGAGTAATAATTAATGCAAAGAAAATTTCTTTTAGAGCAGCTTTAGACTTTTGCTGTCATTTACTAACACTTAAAAGTCATCATCTTTGTTGGTCATCATCAGTCATAGACAACATCGACATGGTTTGCATATTTCTACACAGTATAACTGCCTTTCGATTCTAATTGTAAAACTCATACATGTTATTTCTCACAGAATATGTACTTAAACACTGTTCAGAAAATGTTGCACAGTATATTTATGAAAAAAAAGTTATTAGTAATATTTTGCTTTGGTAAGACTATAAAATATGTGTAAATCAAAAGACAATTACATAACCGTGACTTTGCAAAATTAGTTTGATTTGTAGAATTTTACTGAACTCTGAATTTAGATTTCAGTAGTGGTACATATTTTTATGTCAGCAATAGAAACTTTACATGAGTTTCTTCAATAAAGTGAATGTCATAATGGATACGTGACAAACTTATTCTCTCTATAAAGACAGTTACAAAAGTTAAGAAAAATCAATAGTTTTATTTACTGGATCACTGGTGGCCTTCTTGCACAAAATCAATCTCTATAAAACATTCACATGGAAATGTTCAGCCAGACATGCATTTAATTTCAGTCACGCCTGAGAAACAAATGATTGACTCTCATCTGACTTTGAGTGCTAAACAAAATCTGACACATGAACCCAATAAAGACCATGTGGTTCCTGTTCCCTCTGTTCCTGTAGGCAGCTGTTTTGTTTTTCATAGAAACAGTAAAAACATAGTCAACTCCCACTCTTCTGAGGATTGACAGGATTATTTCAAAGAAGAGATTGCCAAAATGAAAACTCAACATTACTCAAAACAGAATCAGTCTCAGCTGAACACCTTTCCAAAAGTGTGGCGCTGTGCTAAAAAGTAAAAAAAAAACATAATAAAATAATAAAACTATGAGTTATTAGAAACAGAAGCTTAAACCAATTTCTAAAAAGTAACTGCTTGACAGCTAATTAATTAAATACAAATGCTGAATTGCAATTGTGCTTTAAAGCAGCAATCATGTTAAATCTGAGCTTTAAATTTGAGAGAGGAGTGACTGTGTTGGAGGAAGATTAACATCTTTGATTTAGGAAATTCATACCATTTATTGGGAGCTTAGTGGAGCAGTGTTTTTTTCCTGGTGATTTCAGTACAGAATAATTTTTTATTTGGTTTATCAGTGAATGAGATGTTTAATCAAAGTGTATCATCCTGTGGAGGAAAGTACTGAACATTTAGCCATAAAGACACTGACACATTCTTTTTACCAAGCTCTCCTTTCCGATGCGTTTCTGTATTTACAGTCCAGACTCTAATGTTGCCTAGCTACAGCATAAACAGGACTTCAGCCCTCTAAACTTGATCTTTTCTCTTGTTCAACAGCTGGTTGCCTGCAACACACAGCAATTAGACCATAAACTGACTCTCCACACAACATGGAGATGGAGACCATCTGTTGCTGTGGGAACAACACTCTCCTCAACCAGGAAGGTACGCCGTTTTCCTAAAACTATTTTGAGGATGTTTGCTTAAAAAAAAAAATAAATTTAATGCACGCCAGCAGTCCTCATTTGGTAATTCACTCAGATAAAATCAACTTAGTTCAGGACCATGTTGACGTGTGTTAACAGACAAGAGAAGCACTTTACAGAATCAGCCCGGCCAAAACAGCTTCATTGTTTAGAGCAATGTGCTGCACTAGCTGTCCCTCTATCAGGTTGGTTTTTGCCAACTCAGGTCTACATTCACATGTCCCTCATGTTCACCCAGACCTACGCATGTGTGAAATAGGCCAGGGAGGAGTTGAAGATGCAAGCTGAAGCTGAATCTGATTTTATGCAGTCTCAGTATCTCCTTCAATCAAACACTTTGTTCCTTCTGATCAAAACTGAATTTGTGCTTTTTATATATTCTAAAATTCATTCTGGTGCAGCTGAACACTGCATGTTATAAGGATGAAAAAAGGTCACAATATGACCAGTCAGGCAGAGGTTCCTAGAGTCAAACGTTCAAAGTACAGGGAACTTGCCTGTACAAACTCTTCAAACAAATGTGTACAAGTTTTATTTTTGGCATGCAGTCATGCTGAAGAATTTCTAGGAGTTTAACAGAAATCTGAAGTTTCTGATTACTTCTGGAAACTGAATTTCAATAACGTTCATAAACGGGATTATACTCTGCAGAAAGAGATACTATTGCTTTGTAATAGTAGCAGCACAGTAGATTTAGTACATATTTTTTGTTTTTTGTTGTCTGTGTTACTACACTATAATTTTGCTTTTCTAGTTGTGCAGGTTCCCCTAAAATAGTTTGTTTATTGTAGCTTTTAAAACACAGTAAATGTCATCCTTATAAAATCAATATTAGTGTGAAAACAGCTCAACTAAAAGGCATGATGCCTGCAACTAAGTATTTATTTTCTTTAGGAGAAGAGCTAATGAGAGAGTGTTGTATTCAAACAAGATGCAGCGTTTAAACGTGAAACCTGATACTTCCAGAGTTTAGCTGCGAAAAGAACATTATGTCCTACAAAGTCCACAAAAGAAAACCCTAAGCTGATTTTTAGCATATGTATAAAAAAAAACTTGTATAAATTAGCTCTACTATAAGATCAGTGTGCAAGTAGCCATATTGATATCATGGTGAAAGTACGAGCAGGTGAACAGCTGCTCTCATTCTTACTTAGAATACAACATGCAGGAAGCTCACCTGGATTCCCCACCTCAACAGGAGCCATCAGTTCAGATAGATGGATGCAGATCCTCTCTGCTTTATCTGAGATCTGTCCGATTATAAAACGTTTATAACTGTGGGAAGGGTTTCTTATATGCTGTAAAATTGCTCCGCCCCCTCCTGATGTCAGCTCAGCTCTGTGGGCTGTTGTGCAATGTCAGCCGAGTGTGCAGCACAGCGAAGCCACGGCGTGCAGATTATATAATACCTTACTCCAGGGAATTACCCTCTGCTGTGCTGTCAGGCTGCTGCAGTAAGTGAGACATGTGCATTTAGTTGTTTTATTTGGCATTTTCTTACATACATACCAAGTTACACTTTTATATAAGTGGCAGGGAATAGATTTCTGTATTTTCTGTATTTTCACAGTTGGTCTTGTGTTTGTTGTCTTTTTAGGATACGCTTGGTTAACTGTGTTTTCAAGCAAGAACAGGGTGCCAGGACGTTTTTAATTGGTGAACAGATGGCGGCTACAACTCATCTCAGAGTGCAGAATAAAACCAAAATACAAAATATCATTTTAAAATTTTCAGCATCATGTTCTCACATATATAGGCTTTTGGGGGCAAAGGGAGGAATAAGTATTTCAAAGTGGCAGAAGACAAAACATAGAAACAAATAAAAAAGCTAATTTTATTTCTGTATGCCTGATCAGCCTTTTACATCTGTTTTTTTTTTTTGTTTGTTTTGTTTTTGCAGAATTTAGTAACTTACTAATGATCTGAATGACCAGATATTTACAGTATTTCAAACCGAGATATTTTCTTGACAATGAAAAATTTTTTTTTTTCCGTACACAGATGAATTGGTTGTTGTATTATGTGCATAAGCAGCTAAGTGAAGTATCAGCAGCTTCTCTCAGACAGTCAGCTGTCCATGTGGGCAGCAGCTTTCAATCCAGATAATCTTTGCTGTAGGATTAGAGCAAGTCCAGAAAGCTTCAGGAGGAGAAGCAGGACGGTTTTCCAGCTAATACAGACCCAGTTACATATCAGGTACTGTAGTCCTTATTTTGCAGTCATAACATTGTATTTCATGTTCTACATTGCTATTAGTTTTAAAATAATGTCCTACAGTTTAGCAGGGAGTTGTTTTAACACTCTCAATCGAGTTTAGCCGACCAGTATACTGACCTACAAATGACTCTAATATTTAAATTGACTGGGTGACTTTAAACTTTGCAGCAGCAAACATTTCATGAATACTGAGGTGTAGATTTACACAAAAAGTAAACTTTGAGGAATGTTTATAAGACGAATGCAAATACAGACCTTGAGCAATGTTAACCTGGAAGTAATTATTGACGGATGATTCAGGCATGCAATAAATAACTGACTGGAACAGATGGAAAATTTTACATGATAAATATTTTGACTTAAAATTTAACTTAAAACTATGATACTGGATTTACTTTCTCAATTATTTATTTGAATTAAACTTGAATTTACAGTTTCACTTATGTTTACTAATTTGTACAGTAGAGTTACAGTTTTTTTAAAAGTAGATAAATCTATTCTGCAGTACAAAATTTATGAATGCAATTTATTTTAGTTTGGACTATCTTTACTGTCCTCATGGTGGCTTGTCGATGTGAGAAAAGATGCTGTTGACACAGACTTCAATGAACAAAGAAGTACTTAATTTTAACCAAGCCCACATCAGAAATTACAGATCTGTGCTCTAATCTGGAGGAATCTCATGTCAACGTCGAAGAATTCCCGTTGATCCTTAAACACAGGCTCTTTTGTTCTTTTCCACACGGCATCTTTACATTCCTCAACGCATGGCTCTGGCTTTAGAAGCCGTCTTTTCTGCAGGCACACACTCCTCCCCCAGGCATCAATCAACCTGGGTGATACTGAAGATGTGCAAATTAAAATGATGTGTAATCATGTATTTGAAAGTTATTTTTGAAAAAACTCTCTCACCGTAGTGACTTACCTCCATACTTCTGCTTTGCATCTAATAATTGTAAAAGAAAAATCAATATAACAGTTTCCCCTTTAATTTTAATTTTTTTTTAATTATCATATCTTTGTTTTCCACAGGACATCATCTTCATCACATACTTTTGTGATGCCCTCTTCAAAGAGCTCCACTCACTGGACTTTGTTGGAGTTATTCGGCCAGCGGAGGCTCTTGGGTTTCGGTGCCGTACTGGCATGGCTCATCCTGTTCCATCTACTGGTGAATGTGTGGCTGCTCTGCGTCTTCACCAGCCTTCTGGTGGTTCTTGGTGGTTGGCTCGGGTCCCGAGCTGCCCTGGATGCTAACAGTTTCCTACATCTGGAACATTTTTTACCCCTGGGGAAAGTTAACCCTCCTCTATGTTCCCCTGAGCATGAGTGGAGGCTGAACCATGAGATCCACTGTGCGGTCCACAAGGCAGTACGTGACTTTGTGTCTTCGTGGTACCGCACCCTGCTTCCTGAGGTGGAAGGAGAGTTTGAACGAGCTGTGCGTCACTCAATGCTGGAGTCTGTGATGGAACTGAAGGAGCGTGCGCGGCGAGTGGACAGGAAAGCTCTGGTTCAGCGGCTCTTAGAGCTGTATGGCTGTCACCTGCAGAGCTACATGACTGTAAGGCAGATCCAGTCGGCGCAGAAGGAGAGCAGTGGCCAGTGGCAGCTCTACAGTAAAGTCGAGTCTCCTCATCCAGCTGTGAGCAGTTCCACCGCTGAGCTCAACTATGCTAGAGCTCTGGTTAAACTTGTGTTGCATGTTCTCGTCCCGTACCCTCAGATGGAAACTAGGACCGGGGGTTACATGGTGACAGAGCTCATCACCTGCAATGTGCTGTTGCCATTGATAAGCAGGGTTTCCGATCCCGACTGGCTCAATCAAACCATCGTCGACATATTCACCAAAACCAGAGAATCACAGGATATTAGCGTAGATGACCCATCTGTCAATGCACTGTATAAATGTCATGAACATGAGGAGTCGTGGACTACTTGCAAGTCACTGTCTGTCTCCGATCAGACCTGTTTCAGCTCCAAAAACACCTCTGTTGATTTAGATGAGCCTCAGAGTCAGAGTGCGATCTCTGGGACGGACTCGTCTCAAAGCAGCCTGGTCAGCCTCATCTCTACCAGCCGAACATCCAGCTACCAAGTAGGCTTAAACACACCGTCCAAGGTGAACTGCTGCTCGCTCACATCAGGCCAGTATAAACAGTCATCAGAGACCAAAACCATTTCTGCAGACCCACTTATCCATTCGGACTCAGACGATGACCTGACAGGAAGTGTTTGCGACTGCGCTCCCACCACCAACCTCTGCAACCTTCTCCCTGTAAACGATGAAGAAGCCTGCGGTTGTTTTCGACCTCTGAGAAATTTTGGATCGAAGGTGGTTGAGCCCAAAGACTCCCAGTGGCCAGCTGGCATTGCTCAGGACAAATCCCCAGTTTGTCCCCCCAAAAAGCTTTGCCTGACCTCGTACAGCTTTGATCTGTCCAGCGGCCCGACTACAACGCCATTCAGAGTCCAGAACGTTCACATTTCTGGCACAGTCAATGTGAAGGAGCAGCGGAACACCGGCACACATCCCTACACACTCTACACTCTCGAGGTGCTTTTACTTACCGTTTGACGAATTTATATTGTATTTTCTGAAGTATTACTACAATGATGATGACTGGAGACCCTTAAGGTGGGTTCAGTCTGTCTCAGAGCATTTTGGCTTTTTGAAAGGAGCTGTATCTTGTTTATGCTACAGTTTCACTTGGACTTTATTTGACCAGTGTACATTATAATGGTTTAAAATATTGATTAGAACTTTATTTGGTATATCTAGATTAAATTGTTAGTGTTACATATTTATATTTATCTTGTTCGGAGGAGCAGCAGCAGAGGAGTTGTGTGTATCTTTGTGACACACTAAACAAGTCAGTCAATTGATATGAATGTCACAATTTTAGACCAAATTCACTGATGTATTTTTGTCAATTTTACATATTGTATCAATGAAAAACTGTGTAGTACTGACTAAAACTGACACAACCCGTCAGATGCTTGAAAATTGTGTTTCTGCGGCCATTATGGATATTGAACTAAGGATTTCTAGCCTTGCCAATTGAAGTTTCTAGACCTCTCTCATTATCTGAACAATAACTACATCAAACACAATTATTGCTTTATCTGTAGTGTGAAAGCAAAATAAGAATAAAAAAATGACCCTATTCAACCACTTTACCCCCAGGAAAAGATATAAAAGTCAGTCAGTCATGAAGGTGTGGATGTTACCGTAACTCAGAACAAGATTTTGTTGAAACACATAAAAACGACATCCTAGCTCTAAATTGCATCAATTTGCAAAGGGAATAAAATAGCTCATGGATGTCAACACGCTAGTGATTTATTGTTTGGGAAGTTGGGGTTTTGTTTGTACAAATGGACATTTTTAATATCTTTATTCAGGCAAATTTAGGACAAGACCAGAAAGATAAACAAAGTCCAATTTTGAAACTTTAGTTTCATGTTGGATCTGGTAACAGGTTATTTCTTGTCTAATTAGAAAAGATCAAAAGGGAAAATTTCAAACTGTATAACAGATTATTTAAGCTCAAACTAAAGGTTTCAGTAAAATAATCCAGGCTTTAACTACTTTACTAATCATTTTAATCTTTAAGAAGACCACATGCTTAATCTTACTCTCCCATTATCAGTACAAGATTTATAAAAAAAGACTAATGTAACTCTTGAAACAAAACGATCTTTATCTTTGTCTGACACGATCAAAAGTTTAACAAATTCTTACTCTAATCAAAGCTAAGCTGGTTTTTACAAAATGCCTTTGTGTATAGGTGTGTGTGTCTATTTGTTAGCCATACAGTTTACTTTTATATGACCAAATCAAAACTAAAACCCATGTTTTTTTTTTTTAAGTTTGAGACGGTGGCTGATGGCGACTGCACAGGTGCTGCACCACCGGCAGTCTGTCACACCGTTAACCGCAGATACAGCGAGTTCCTCAACCTGCAAGCACGCTTGGAGGAGAAGCCAGAGCTCAAGAAACTAATCCGAAGTGAATGATAAATTACTTTCATGTCTAGTAAATCTTGTTTTTCCAATGAAAGTGCATCCTTATCTATAAATGGAATGCTTTTCAGATGTCAAAGGCCCAAAGAAAATATTTCCTGACCTTCCTTTTGGCAGCCAGGACAGCGAGAAGGTTGAAGCTCGTAAAAGCCAGCTGGATACCTTCCTGAAGGTATGTTGAAGATGTAGGACTTAAATGCATGGCGATACATTTCATGTGCTCTTGTTTTTGTAGCAATTAAACAGTATTCCAGAGACAGCCAACAGTGAAGACATGCAGGAGTTCCTGGATATCAACTCAGATGTTTGCACGTATTTCGGAAGAAAGCCCTTAACAAAGTCAAGAATTGATAAGGTAGCTAAAAACAGACTGAAGGAATCAGATTTAGAGTTTCATGAACCTTGATTACCCCTTGTACTGTTTAACTTGTCAAACTTGTGACCGAAGATGATGGAAAATGCTTTAGATACTCTGAGGACAGCATTCCCTCATCCTGAGCTTTTCAGTCCAACCGAGGACATTGAGGGTGATACTGATGGAAGAACAATGGACTACAGAAAGTACAGGTGACAGCCCTGTTTAGTTAGTGCTCTGTGCAGTAATGCTTTAAAAAGCATAAATAAAATGTTATTCTGTTTGCTTCTTTATGTCATGCCTCAGGAGGCTTTTCCCAAGTAAAGTTTCTCCATCGCTCAATATTCCAGATCTCCATCCTAAAGTGACATACTGCTTCAGTGAAGGCAGCTCTGTGAGATAACACACTGAACACATCTGCAAAATGTGTGCTCCAAACAGAAAAGGGAGTTGACATATATTTCTTCCAATCAATCCATTTGTTGTGACTGTTCAGGTGCTCAATGGCATGTCACTGTGTGGCTTGGAGAACTTCGTCAGAGAGCAGGAAAGACTTATTGGTGGGCCAAACATGACAGAAACAGTCAAGCCGAGCTACGAGCTGAAAGCTAAAGACAAGAAGATATCAGGGAAAACTCATGGGACAGGTTGGGATAATGATACAGTGCCCTGCAAAAATATTCAGAAGTGTGCTCCTCTAATAAGCCTTTGTTGAAGTAAACCATGAAAAGTACGTCTAAAGTTTTCTGAGAGTCATGGAAAACGCAGCAAACATGTACAAGAATGTTCTGTGGTGAAATGAGTACACTTTTTTGGCATTTTTAAGCCAGAAAACTAAAACTAATTTTACTCGATCACTGCGAACACATCATGCTACAGGAAAGTAATTGAAGCCGATCAGAGTAGAAGATTCATTGAGCTGAATAGAGATGTGGGAAAATACTTTACTGTGCTGCTGGGAGGTGCACTTCCACTAAAGATCCACAGGGAATTGATTTATATTCATGTTGTAGGATGACCCAGTCAAAGTCCAGGCCTGAATCCAATTCCATCTGTTGCAGGACTGTAAACTTTTTGTTGAAAAGTGTTCTCCATTTAATTATACTGAGCTTGGGCTATTTTGCAAAAAAGCAGCATAAAATCCTTAAGAACATGGACTCTACTTATAATTTTTTTCATTATTTTTGCAAAGTGCCTCGGGATGATATTTGTTGTGAATTGGCACAATATAAATATACTGAATTTAACCAAATTAATTAGGTTACTTCTGAGGACAGGAGTTATTCAGGAGTAATGACATCATGCAAACTCTATATAAAAGCATGCCACACCTTACAAATTTTTATTCAATAAATAGTTGCAATTATTTTCTTCCAGTATAAAATTATGTTTCACTTAGTGTGCCGTCTAACATTCCAATAAAATAAATCAAAGTGTTTGCAATTTGACAAAAATGTGAAAAACGACAATGAATACTTTTGCAGAACTCTGTAGTTTTATCTGTACTGTAGCGCAGCAGTAACCTGCAGTGACTTAGTTTCTTCACTAGGGTGCGCTAGAACTCCATCGTGTGGCCAAACCTGACCTAGTTGCGTTGTAGTATCGGAACCATTAATATCAAACATTTTAAGTCGCTGTGTTGACATGATTTATCCAGCAGACACAGCTGTGGCAGATGTTGCTTTGAACATTTTGTGCCTGCTGATGAAGGATCATTGGAGTTGGCTCTGCACAGAGAACATCCAGAAGGCCATCAGACTTCTCTTTGGCACCTTCATTGAAAGGTAGTTGTTTTTTTGTTTTTTGTTTTATCTGATTTTGCATAGTAAATGCAAACAGCACTTCACACACACACACATAAATAAATGGCAACAGATGCATTTTCCAAGCTTTTTTTTTTTCTTGTCTTCAAATCTAGATGCGGGAAGCTGTATAAGTTGTTTTTGAAAACTGTTTTAGTTGTGTCCAACATGTTCATCAGAGACTCTAAACACGCAATACATAGAAGTACCAGGATTTTCCAGTCTTTGTCTTTATATTTGGGTGGGGCTTTCTTATTTTGGCAATAATTAATCAGGATCACATATTTTTGCTTGTTTATATCAGAGTTTGACTGATAAATTGACCAAAATGCCCATACCTAATATAAAGAAGATCTAAACTATCCCATTCCCATTCCAGATGGCTGGACATATTCGCTGCCCACCTAACCAGCGCCCCCTGCTGGGTGATTTATCTCCAAGTCCTGCAAGAAGCTGTGTGGCCTGGTGGGACGCTACCTGCTCAACCTCGGCCTGAACGAAGTGCTGCTGAAAAAAAGGAAACCAAGGAGCAATGTCTGAACTGCCTAATGCAGCTGCTTCCTGGTCTGTAGCAGCTTCAGGGTTTAAATTTAGCTGTTGTGATTTGAATGGTGTCTCAATGTGAACTTAGTTTTTCTTTTCATGCCTTGACAGAGCTAATTGCTGATATGTTGGGAAGCGAGAAGTACAGACTGAGCTTGGAGACCATGCTGGAGTCTTTACAGGACTATCAGATAAACAAGTAAGTCATTTCAGAAAGCACCATGACATAGGAATTGAACAAAATGTGTAAATGAATCTCTGATTCGTGTATTTACGTTTCTTAGAGGCTCTTCACTTTTACCAGTGATTGCTTGTGTTCTTGTCTGCAGGCATTTGATCTACAGCATCTGTGATCTGCTGCTGGAGTTTCTGATCCCTGAGTCCAGTGATGTGACCTTTCAAAGGTCTCTGCTACAGAGCCTGACTAAAGACACAGAGAGAAACAGTCTTCATATGTAATAAACATCTGGGACACAGAGAAATGTAGCCATTTGATGCTCAGTGCAGATTATAGTTGTCTGATGAATATAACATGGTCATAGTCTATCGTGTACAATCACTGTGGAGTCACGGTGCAGCAGGTATTACTGCAGAGGATAATAAAATGTAAATATGCAGTGATATAAAGACAAAAGACACAAGAAATGCTTTCAGACAATAGATCAGAGGGAAGAAATAATCTCATTTGTAGATTTACCTAACTTAATCTGCAAGTTGGACCAGCCACATTGTGAATACTTGAAAAGTTTGATAAATACAATATTGTGCTCCTGTTCTTGCTTCTCATTCTTTTTCTTGTGTCCATGAAAACTGTTTTAGTTGCGTTTCCCATAAAGTTAGAATATTTTTTCGCTTTGTATTGTGGTTTAATTTTTAATAATGCAAGTTTAAGTGCATGTCATGTATGTGCACTACATCTTGTTTACAAGACTCCCGGTGAATTTACTGTGAAACAAAGTATGGACATGTGGAAAAGCAGTTCATGCCCACTTTGGAGCAGGATGTGTGATGCTGTGGGCCTGTTTCTGGATCATCATTGTGTTTTCTATGGGTCATACAGGCAGTTACTCAGGGTGGCATTACAGGGTTGCATGAGGGACAAAAAAACAAAAGCAATTTATCTGTGAGTTGCAACTTCAACAGATTTTTTTTTTCTTTCACAGTTAAGGATGAGTTGGCATCCCACTGTGTTGATTAGTGAAGATAGAAATGGTCAACAGGACAAAAACAATCTTTCTCCAGGCCTTCTCAGTCCCAAGACCCCAAAATTATACGTGACTATGTGCAAACTAAAAAGAAGAATAAGAGAGTCAGGACTCCGGATGGAAGAAACTGTGCAAAGATTTTTTTTCTGTATGTTCCAGCCTTGTGAAACGTTATAAGAGAACACTGAGTGCTGTTGGATAAAGGACTTTATACCAAGTATTAACATCCAGCATTTAAGTATTTGGGACACTAGTGGTGGTGTGAAAAGACCACAAACATGGCATTCAACTCTGGTGAATACATTAATTAAAATTAAGCAGTTGTTTTGTCTTTTGATTCAAAAGAAAGTTGTTTTTTACTCTGGATGATCATTTCTGGACTTATGCATTTTTTTTCCTGTTACATCCATAGCTGTCATAGAGATTTTCTGTTGTTTTTGCAGATGGATAATTTTGTTTGTATGTATATTTGTCATGCTACTTCAATCAAAGATAACCCTGCTTTATAATGCAACCATTATCCACTTTGTTGCATCACATTGTTTAAAATTTGATCAAGGTTTAATAATGGTTTCTCAAAGAAACATTTTAAGTTGAAGCCTTACCTTAAAGTCAAGTCAGCTTTTCCCCAGAATGTCTTTATATGAATACATCATTTAGGCCTTATATTGAGCTGTTGGACATGTTCACAATTAATGATTCATGTAAAATCTCTGATTAAAATTTAATCAGTAAAATGTGTCCAGCCAATATGTCTAAAATCTTTTGATACCAAAAAAAAAAAAAAACTCTGCTTCACAGTCAGTTTCTTTGATGGTGATCAGATTAACACTTTAATTGAATGACTTATGAAACCGCAGTGCAAATATTTATTTTATGTTTGACTCAAGCGGTAGATTAAGAAAGGAAGCCAAAATATCCAGCGGCTGTGAACTGCTTCCATGTGTCAGTCTAACTTCATCTGACAGGGCACAAAATGTTGTTTTAAAGCCTAACAACTTAAGCTTAACACATAACACAATAAATATGGTTTAAATTAATGTGTTTTCCCTTTTAGTCACTATTCCATCAATTTGTGTGGTCACCAGTGTCACACTGCATGCTGCTAATATTTTGCAATTGACTGACACAAAGTGAGTTGCAACAACGAAGAAAATTATACATATTGCGCAATGCTTTGATACGAGTTGGGACAGATTCATGCTTTCATCTTATTTATGCCAAAATCTGAATGTTACAGCTGAAATCCAGATTCATTGGACTAGAAAAGCTTTTCCAGACATATGTCTTTTTCAATCTGTTATTGTTTAATTGTTGTGAGCCTGTGTGACTTAAAACTCTTTTCTTTTTCTTTCTTTTATAAAAGTGTGGTTTTCTGCTGCAAAAAGTTAAACATTTTGTGCATTTAGGGAAGGCATTCCGCATACAACTGGTTGTGTTTTTTGGACCTGGTGCTGCCTTTTTGTCATCTGACCATTTTGTGTGAACATGAGATGGTTATGTGTGGAAAACTTGCCCATATGACATTAACATGCCCTGTTCAAATTCAGGAAAATCCCCTTTTTTCATATTCTGGTCGTCTACTTGAACCTCAAATCACATTCAGCCTGTCTGCCCAAATGGATTGAGTCTGTGCCATGTGATTAGTATTTGTGGTGTCTTCTGTGTTTTCTACTATAATGCTATCCTTGGACAGGTGGCTCTAATAAAATGGCTGGTGAAATTAAAAGCAACAAAAGTTTGGCTGATCTTAAAGTGAAGTCTGGTCAAGAAGTATGAAATCATAAAACATGTAGAAGAAAATAAACACTTTCACGTTAACGCATGCGATTAATCTAAAAACTTTAGCATGTTATTATTCCATAATTCAGATTATTGGTGTTTTACTGTGTTCATAAATGCAGAGTCATAAACGCAAATAAAAAAATGGGTGAGGAGAGTCAGACTGGTGTGCTCAGCTGCAAATTTCTCTTTAAAAAACACAGCAACGGATAAAACCAAGTACGTAGCCCACTTATTCCGAATGTGAGTTATCCTTCCAACGAAGCACATTTAGAAATGTTCATAGTTAACATTTCTAAATTACGTTTGAAACAAAATGACTTCTTTAAAACCTTCCTGAACAGGAAAACCTGGAAAACTGAGATGTTTGGTTTGAGACAATAAAAGATTATTATTATTTGTTTTTGTTAGAGCATGACTAATCTGATTGCAGTTTTTAGATGAATGACTATTTGACTTAAAAATGTTATCAAAATGTAAAGTATATGATTTTATAAGGCATTAGTCTCCTTGATGAAAAGCTGCTGAGCGAATATAACTTTGCAGCAGGGATTAAAACCTTTCTCCAGACTAAGCAATGTGAATTAGAAAAGCAAAACCACAGAATCAGAGGAGCTGCTGTGAAAATTTGGTCATTTGCATGTTTTATTTTTCAGTGCTTCAGCAAGAACTTAAACTAAAAAAACGGGACTTCGATGTGCTGTGGTGGCAAGGGGTAAAGCATAACCCCACATGGAGGCCTGAGTTCTCGACGTGGCTGTTTAGGTTCGAGTCCTGGCCTGATGACCTTTGCTGCATGTCTCCCTCTCTCTCATTACCCACTTTCCTGTCTAATCACTCTCAAACAAAGGCTCTTAGAGCCAATAAAACCTTTAAAAACAAAACAGACGAGGAGCCAGTAAACAAGGTAGAGCATCAGAGTTTATGCCCTTTTTCAAGCCAATTTAAAAAGGAGCAATTGCATTCCAAAAAACGTGAAAAAGATAAAGAAAAAACTTCTAGATGAACAAACGGTGTATTGCAAAAGTCTAGTGTAAATTGGATAAATTATTGGACTACTTCAATCAGGTCCTTGAGGAGCAGATTAGGTTTCACTTTGGCAAAAACTGGTTTAAAAATTGCACTGATCTGTGTCTCCAACTTAAATGAGCTGTCAGAAATCCTATCCAGATTTTTGGAAGAACTGGAACTTTATGGAGCCAAAGAGCCCAGGATTAGACTTTCTAAATCAGATTACATTAAGTTAAGCAAAATGAAGAAACGTTTGATTAAATCCAGATCACAACTATTCGACAAGGATTGCTAAATGTTTCTTTTTATGACTTTTGGGCAAATAAATTTGAATATTTATTTAAAAAGCCAGGGAACAAAATGCCAAACCACAGGCTTCAAAGTCAAAGCTCTGAACATATGGAGTAAAACGTTAGATTTGTGTTAGTGACATCATTGTTTGTTCAGATGAAGACTCTGTCCCCCCTTGACCCTGCAACAATAAGACAATCAGTAATGGACAGATAGCTCACAGTAGGTTAAGTTTGAGACTGTGGCACTGGTTTTAAAATGAATATTCAAATTTATGAATGCAACAATACAAAAAAATTGGGCCAATATCAATATGCGATATTAATATCACTGTTATGGCTGATAACCGATATTTAACAATATTATATATATTTCACTACTGTTTTGACACCTTTGGGAGAAAAACAGGTAGAAACAGATAAAAAATAAATATTGATTGTTCATATTGGTCCAGTTTTATTTATTGGGCCGATATTGATATGTTAAAAATGACTAATATCAGCCGATACCAATGTTGGTGCCGATATATTGTGCATCTCTACTCAAATTATAGCTATATACCCAAAAATGCAACAAAAATAATCCGCCTCAGTGTGATACATAATTTTTACTTTTATTACTGTATACTATTGTACAAAATACCATGTTAGTAATATTTAAAATCATATAAAAAGGAGGGGTACTTTGTTAGGATCCCTGGTACTCTTCCTGCAAACGCCTGCTAAAGTCTGGTCAAGTCAATGCTATATGAATCAATCAATTATTTAAACAATCAATCAAGAGTATTAAGCAGCACCTCTAGGCCGAAGCACATCAGCTAACTCACTAGCACAACAGGCCACAGAGCAGATGCTTGTACTTTCCAAATTGTCTAAATCACTGCTTTTATAGTGCTAATATGCTCTCCTAATTTTCTCAAGGTTTCATGAGTACACACAGTCCTTGTAAAAATCTTCAAAAGATCAGCAGCAGGAAAGTGGTGGAAGATTTCTTACTTCTGGTTAGTCATATTCTAAAATCCATAACAGAAAATTTGTAAATGTTCAAGTTCATTTGGGTTGCAAAGGTCCTCTTGTGGTTTTAGATATTTCCTTTGTTATTTGCTTAGGAATTTCATTCCTTTCACTGTTTGAGGCTTTTTGTAGAAATGATGCAACTGTTGTTAAGAAAATAGTCGTGTATTAGAATGCTAGATATGCTTAAAACGATTTACCAATCTGGCAAAACAAGATGGCTGTATCAGTGGTAGCAGAACAGAACTGACAAAAGAAACACAAATCTTCACTTGATTATATTTTCACAGAAGAACAGCAAAACATTCATATTTAATCCATTATGACAAAGTCCAGCTATTTTTTATTTTGCAAATGCACATAAATGTTTTTCTCTAAATCAACGACTTAAAATGTCACACATTTGAGGATCACATCTTACGGGGCACATGTGAAATAATGCTAAACTTCATTATTGATAATCAATATCACCAAGATATTTCCTCCAGCTTTTATTATTTATATGTTGCCAGCATAACATAGGCTACAATTACCCCGACATTTTCATATCAAAATTTTAGCAAAAATTATAGTTTTTCGTTTTCCCAGAAACTATTTGATAGTTTATAATTTATAAAATGTTTACCTCTACGGTCAGTGGGGTGACTTCATTGACCAAAAGCAATAAATGCTGGAAAACATTGTGCTTAGTCCTGAGATAGAATAAAATAGAAATGTCATTTATTTTCCCACAATGGGGAATATTCTGTATAACGGCAGGACAGTGAGAGGCAATCACAGCAAATAGACTCACACAAAGACAGAATGCAAAATATCTATATATAAACAACAACAAAAAAAAGAATTAAAATACTGTATGGCAAGGGTAAAATTTCAACATAGATACAAAGTAGTTCTTTAAAAATATTTACAATTAGTTACCACAAAAACGTGCAACAGTAAAGTTGCAAAGATACATGGATGTAAACACTTATTGAGTTTGTTTGGAGCGGTGATGGTTATAAAGACTAACAGCTGCTGGGAGGAAGGATGTACTATTATGCTTCTCAGTGGATTTAGGATGCAACAATCTGTGAAATGAATGACACAGGATAATTAAGAAGACACATCTATGGCGGTTAATATATTTAAGTGCTGTCCTCATAATGCCTCGTCGTAAAAAAAACCAGATGGCCTTTTTATGTGTGCTGGGAAGCCAGCTGTAGGTGACAGTAATAACTTCAGTGAGACTCACCACAAAGAAAACAAAAACAAACCACAACTGAAAAGAATTATTTGGACATAAACATGTAGGAAAATAAAATTGTGCTAAACCTTTTTTTTATTTAATTTTTTTTTTTTCCTAGGCTAAAGAGGGTAACTTTATAGAAAAAAGAGTTGGCCTTCTCATCCCTACAACTTGGCTCTGTCTGAGTCTAATAATCAGCCTTTCTCCCTTCTGGCTGTCTGTGTTAGCTCTTCCAGAAGATTTATCTGTAAATATTTACTTGGTACTTCAAATGGGTAAACATTGTATTCAAAATGCATCTCATTGATGGTGAAATTCTGCAAATTCAAATCTTTCTAAGAACCGCGGTTTGAATTTGCCTTTAAAAATATCTCAAGATTTCAAAATACACAAAATATGCAAACTTTAAAAGTCCGTGGAAATGTGTTTCCCTCTGAAGTCAGAGTTCGAGTTAGCATATGTTTACCTACCACGCATAGCCCTGCAGACCAATTTACAAGGTTTCCGTTACTTATTACAAGTGTGAGCTATAAACTCAGATACTTTAGATGGAGCAAAAAGAAAACATCCCAAACTAACGACTGGCTTCCACAAAGCTGTCCAGATGTCAGACATAAGCTAACGACACAAAAACGTGTTCCCTCACATTAGGAAACCAGACAAACATCACTGAGATTGTTAAAAGGTAATGGCTCTTTGTTTAGGTTCAGCTTAGGTCAAGTTTTGGACAAACACTAACAGGAGACACGGATCTGATTCCAGGAACATCACAGACTGGACAATTATTGTGGCTAAACATAATAGGCAGATGTTAGAATCTGTGGATATGTCCCTTAAAGACACAGTAGGTAACTTATGAAAATGTTTTCTTTTTGGGGGGCATATTTGTTAAAAATGTCTCTGCTTCTTCATGGCAGAATATGAAACAGATAATTGTGAAATAATCAGGTTCCTCTGGTTCCTCGCAGTGGTCCTGCTGCCATTTGCAGAAACAACTGCTATCTTAAAGGTTCAGTTTATGCGTCCTTAGAGGGCCACATAAAAACTTATGTGGCCCTCTATGGACACATAAGTCCCCTCTAGGGACGCATAAGTCCCCATAAGTCCTCTGTAAGATGTGCTTCTTCCAATTTCGAGGCTAACCCCAGATTTAGACTACATGCATCTCTGCTCTGATACTCGCTTCAATAATATAGCTTATACTTTTTCACCAAATGTAGTCTATCATGTCAAATTATTTTGGAAATAATGTTGGATGTTGTATTTGTGCATTTTCCTGTTGGAGCAGTGCGGTCTGCGATGATTGTCGGCGTCAGGTAAAATTGGGGTTGGATCTAATTTTTACTGAAGACATGTTGAGGCAGTGTAAACACTCTCATTCACAATAATAGGACCGTATTTACTGCAGAGTTTGTCCTGTGGTGAAACAGAGACACGAGCAGTGTAATAGTGAAGATAAGTCCACAGTTTTCTCCACAGTGTCAGCAATAAAATAACAAAGCAGGGGGAAAAAATCCCAAACTATATGGGCTAGTATGAGATGAAAATGCTGTTGCTGCTTCGAAGGAATATTTAAAGTCGGGGTCAGTGTTACATCAATAGACGTAATATGTTTTTGTTTTGTTTTTTTTTGTCAGGCACTATTGTATGAGAAGTGAACATTTTGACCTTTCTTCTCTATTGGAAAGCATAGCTATTCAGGACTGAACATTTTGTTCACTTAACTTGTTCTTGATTTTGTGGGGCAACACAACACCAGCTGCCTAATGGTGATGATTTGAAACGTTACTCTCTGAAGCCTCTCATCCACCTGTGAACGGACACTAGGGAAGAGAGGCGCCTCTGCAAATGTGACATTATACAACATTCTCTGCTCGTAAAGAGGTTTGCCCACCCTCTGTGCGCACTTTCTTCACGTTAAAAAGGTTTACAAGCTACACCTCAAAGAAGGCATTTGAGGGCCACCTGTCATCCAAATTACCAGCTTTCGTGAAACCCTGCAGGCAAAATCCAAACTTGTGCTCACAATCTCGTCTTTTCAAGAGGTTGTTCTTGTTAGGAACAGCTCCAAGCTTCACATGATGCATTACAACATTTTTAAGAGCACTTCCTGTTTTAAACTAAATCTTTGGAGGGTGAGCCAGTGAAACAAAAGTGGATAATTGAAGATCTTTATTTTATTGAATTATTTTATTTAATTTGGTGAGAATCTTATTTTAGAGCATGTGATAAAGGTTTACACTTCCACTGTAAAGATTGTATGCATTTTAGAGAAACAAACACAGAATATTAACAGTCTCTTCCAAATGTATTCAGAATTCTTGAAAGCAGAACAAAAATGAAACTTAGTTTTCTTTTTTTTTTTTTCAAGTATAAATCAGAAAGTGGGGTGTGAATTTGTGTTTAGCCTCCTTTCACATCAAAACTCCTGATAAATGTTTAGTTTAACTCTGGAGGTGGAGCACCAGACCAATTTGTTTAAAGGTCAACTATTAGTTGTGCACTCCTCAAATTTGACTGACATGAACAGCAAAAACTGATGCTTAAAAGTGTAAAACATAATATGTGTGGCAGCAAACCAACACTGCATATCATTCTGACTACTCTGAGAAAAATGGTAGCAGCAGCTGCTACCATTTCATGAGAAAGGACAAGTAAGCTATTTAGAGTTTATGAGAAGTTGAAATAATCTAAATACAAGACAATCTGTGACCTATTGGATGCTGCAAAGGACTTCAGTATATATTCATCTTCCAACAGGAAGATGAATATATACTGATTTTTGATCAAAGCATTCAAAGAAGGAAAGAAGAATAGGAAGCAATTACATTCCCCAGATCTTTTACAATCTTTTTTCATGTGAAGCCCATTTGTCATTTTTTTCCACATCCCAATTATGTAAAAAAAACTGCTTTGGCCTGTTAAATAATAACAAAAAACACACATTAAAGTTTATGTTTGTCAAATGCTTACACGGGACATGACAACATGTCGTGGTAAGATATCTGATGTGTATCCAGGAACTTCTGTAGAAAATGATATGTATGGCATCATCTGTAAAGATCAAGAAGAATTTAAAGTAAAAGGAGGAACCCATGATGTTAACCTGTTTACAGTTTGTTCACAGCAAACTAATTTCAACTTCTGAACTAAAAAGGCATATCTGTGTGGTAAACACTGCCAAGAACAAAAAGATCTTTCCAAACAGAATGGGTCAGAGTGGCAGAATTGAGCAAACGCAATGATGTGAAGAAAAGAAAGTTTTGCATTTCATAAGCTGCCTGCAGTAAAATTGTTCTTCCCATTCCTTGGTCTTTGTTGTAATGAATAAGAATCAACATCATTTTGCAGATGTCTGTTTGATGTAATCCATACGATGAGGTAATGTCATGGCAGTGAAAGCAGCTAAAACATTTTCAGTATATTTAATTGTTGTTTATTAAAAGCTTTAACATGATGTTGAAAAGGAGGCCGTAGGACAAAGATGATCTCTCATATGATGAAAGAGATGTTGAGTCTGCAAACCCTGCCTTTAAAAGTCAGCTCCACAGGCATCTGTTTGTGAAGCGGCTAAATTAATGGTGACTGTGAAACATCTGGAAAATGGCAGAAGTCAAATTAACACTGTAACTGCTGTTGTTAAGATGAAAGTTATGAAATCCTAGCAACGGCAAAACTATTAAACCTGAGGGAATTCACACTGAAACGTGGAAACATGTACTTTTTTATTTAAGCCTTTAAAAGTGTTTGTGCTCCTTTATTTAGCAGATTAATCCCGTAAACGGATTACCAGTACTCTGACTCACATCAGTTATTTTTCAGATAAAGAAAACTGACTTATTGAACCTTTTAGAGTGACTTTACAGGACGCACAAAAACCTTTGAAGCTTAAATGTGGCAACAACTTGCAGAAAGAAAAGTTGTAGCTTGCACAAAAACATAAAAAGCTGAGCTGACAGAACAGAGAATAACCACACTAAAGCCAGTGATGACATAGCATTCCAGCTATCTTATCTTCTGCATGGACCTTCCATCATTCATATACGAGTCACACTGGCAAAACACAAACTACAGCAGTGCTTTAAAATCACAGGCTGATAAATTAGTCGAAAAAAAAAGGACTCACTCTGAGTTAATTCTTGATTTAACTAAGTAGAGCAATTCATTTTTTTCTCATAGGGTTAGTTAATAAATTTAATAATCTTTTGAAAATTGCTTTTAATATCAACTCAGGTCATGTCTAATATTAAGGAAAGCAAAATGAATCAATTTTTAAGGAGTAAACCCTTTTCACATCACTGTGTATCCCTCATTAACAGCACTAAGAAAGAATCAAATCTACTCTAACAGCATGTCTTATCTTTCCAAGTTTGTAAGTCTACATAGTAATGCAGGTTACAAAACAAAACACATTTTGTGAACGATAAGTCCTGTAGCATGACAGTAGTAGTTATGTCAGGGAGGCACATATTTCCTTAACATCACTCTCTCCATTTTCTGTATTCACCTCATTATTTGGGAAAGAAAGTTCAATGCCCCGTAAATAACCTATGAGTGTCACCAAGTAGTCAAATAAATTCAGTATGCTAACATATTGTACATGACAAGATAAGAAACAGTGTGTCATAAGTGCAAGAAAGAACTCTGAATAATGCAGAATAAATATCTACGGTCCCTCTAGTTTGCAACTGGAAGCAAACACAACTTAATTTATCAACATTTTGTAGTGTGTTGAGTTGATAAACATTTTCTGTACATTTTATGCCCCAGAAAAATGAAGAATTCATCATTTACCAGCCCCAAAATAGTCTAGAAACTATTTAAAAATGTACAGGATAATGGACGTACTAAAGCACTGGTGCATTTAAATGCAAGAATGACAAATGCAGTTTTTGTTTATTTGTGTAAAATTTTGATGGACCACATAAAATCTTACATCCATGGCATAGTTGTGACTGTTTACATTATTATTATTATTATTATTAGTAGTAGTAGTAGTAGTAATAGGGTTATTAAATTTAAGCCTGTTTTTCATTCGAAAAATAGATACATTATTAAAAGAACATATATCAAAGAACATTTTAAAGCTTCACACCTTCAAGTTCTTTTAATATTTTAGTTGATATGAGCATTTCCTGTCAATTTGTTATCCTTTCCATGTATTTTTGGAGGGAATTTGTCTTGTTACGAAACCAGAAAATCATTTGTGATTCATGGTTCGTGGTCAGCTTGAGCCTTCCTATTTGATAAATGTAACCAATTTTTGTATTATGTTGTTGTTGTTTTTTGAGATCACGTTCATCTCAGGCGAGGATGATGAAGAGAAGACTTGTATCACCTCCTCCACTGAATCTCCCGTTGAGTCGAAGGGTTTCCATTAACTCTTGGCTCCACACACAGGGACTTCCTGGAACATGTCTTGTTCTTGGAAACTTGCTCTCTGCCACATCTCAGTGCAGTTTCAATTGAAAGCCATGAGTCAATGCAAATGAAAACAAGAGCGGCATGGAGCTTTGTTACCTCTCAAATGATTAAACAGATGTCAGCTGCTCTTCATTTTTTAGGTGTCCCTGACAATTTGACAGCAACCTGATTGGATTATGATCTCTGGGAAACCGCGGTATATATATACGTATGCATGTATGTATGTGTGCTGTTCATGTGGGAAAGCTGGCTTATTTTCCAGCTGTGGACCTCTCGACAAGATTTGAATCAGTTTCATATCTGTGTTTGATTTTTCAGCATGTGAAAGTTATAAAGCCAGAAACATGCTGTCTTGAACACTCAGACAACAGCAGCCAAACACTCACTTTTGAAACCTTGAACTGTTTTTTAGTACCATCATAGCTACTTTTTCTTTTATTACAGATGGCACGAAAAATAGCTAAAATTAAGAATAAATGTTAGTTTACTAATATAGAATTAATTTTTTGAAACTTTTTACAAGCCCCGTTTAGACTTCACAGTTCCAGTGATTTGAGGAGGGAATGCTGCAAGTCAGTGAGTTGAACAATCGACTGGGTTTCCTTAGAAAACTTTTCATCAATTTGAATTATAGACTGAATCTGACAGTATGCTTTGATGGCTAGGATCAAATAAATGAGTTGACTTTGAATGTGTCTACGCATGGACTAAATTAACTTTTCGAGACAATATTTGTTCTGATTTGGTGCCACATGAACTGATTTGTACTGAAAAAAGAACAGGAAAGTATGATATTTTAATAGGAGAGAGCCAGAAGAATGAACATAAAGGAAGGAGACTTTTGGAACAATGAACATGGAGTCTTATTAACTGAAAATGAATGTGATCTGTGAGGGATGAAGTGGCATAAGACAACTGAGATGAGCTAAAAGGTTAGTAAGGAAACAAGGTAAATCAGGGTAAAAGAAGTAATAATTATGTTCCAAAAAATCTGAAACAAAAGACTCTGTCCAAACACAAGGGAAACAGGAAACAGAACATCACTAAATACCAGAATGAAAACATCCACATCACTAATTGATTTCGCTTTCCTGAGGAATTTCTTCCTCAACAAATTGAAACCCAGCACAAAAACATTTATCACTAATGTCTTTCTAAATAAATGTTATCAAATAGAGTTCATATGATCGGAAAAGCACTTGTTCTGATCCCCCAGATTGACCTATTTGCGTATTTGAGTAAGGGATAAGTGGACTCCTGCTTCTCTTTGTTCAGACTTCTGCCTCAGGCAGAATTTTGTGTCTTCGGGTTAAGTGACATGCTGGTGATTTAGTGTACAGGTGTTTGGAAGCTGTGGAGGATTTGGACCTTGGGCCATAAAAATAAACCATGACCCTGCCCAGTATTTGTCAGATCTTATATGGGTAAAGTATCTGTCTCGTAATTGGAAGTTTGGAGGTTCAATTCCAGCTTCCTCCTGTCACATTTGCCTCTGGGAAAGGCACTTAAACCCTGAATTGCCTACTATTCTGCTTATTGGTGTATAAATGTCTGAGCCTGTGTGAGCGCTCTAGTGTAACAAAAGCACTTTCAGTGATCATGAGTGGAAAAGTTATATATATATATAAATATACGTAAGCACTATATATTTTCATTTCTACGTAAACACCTCTGTCTCTTTATATATATATATATATATATATATATATATATGTATAAATAAGTTCATACATATTTTGTAAACTTGTTTATTTATTTTTAACTTGTTTATTTGTTTATTTTGTAAACTAAACATGTATCATTAACTTGCTAAAAGTACTCGTGCATTGAACTTTTCCACATTTGGCCACATTTCAACATAATAAAACATTTAGTTTTTGCTGCCAACAAGATACAAGATATAACTTTATATCTCTGTCATCCAGGCTGACAGAGTTTGAGATAATTTGCAAATAATGCCAACAACTCCTCCATAGACTATCAACTGTAACTTATTGTGGCTCTACAAATGCCATATATTTCCATTTGTAAATCAAAAATTCAAAAACACGTGACGTCACGCTCGCCAGAACTCCGCCATGATGGACGTCAGAACAACCAATAGACCTTTTTCACGCTTCCGCGTTTTAAAGCGGATGTGGGGTTTGACAATTTCCGGTGGCTATAGCGTTAGCATTAAAAGGCTAGGAAAATGGCTTGTCAAAAAAAAAAAACAGACGTCTGTAACCTAATATCGCCTCTGTTTATTTAATTTCACAGTATAAATGGTCATAGGATGCTGCGCGGTCAGCTGCACAAACAGACAAAGGTAAAAACCAAAATGTCATTTTATTGTATAACTTTAAATGAGGAAAATACGGCGGCGATAGATGGCAGCTGTCAATCACAATGACACTCAACAATGACTTGGTGTAACCGCGGACTTGAAGGGAACACTTTTTACAAGGTAAGGAAACTAACATTCATAAACTTTATAAGCAAGTATGATTAGAAAGATATCAACTATCACATTATGGAGACGGTACTCGTCTAACCGTAACTATGGAGACAATGCCGCAACGTCATGTAGCCTAGCATGTATGGAAAAAACTGGTTAGCATCTCGTCTCTTGTATGTTTTTAATGCTGCTCCGGTGTAAGGGGAAACGCTGTTTATGACATAGTGATGTAAATCATGTGACGTGAATTCAAGCAAAGTCGGTAATTTGATCAGGAGGGAGGAGGTATGGGTTTGTTTCTAAGCTAGCTGTTTCAAGCTTCTGTAAACACCGCCGTCTGTGAGCCACAACCAGGTGTGTTACGTTCAAAGACAAATTAGCTCGACTCAAACAAGTAAAAGCCGTGAATAAACTGGCGACAACAAATAGGAGAAACAATTTCTGTGGCTTTATTCAATACCTCCGCCCCTCACTTCCGACGTCTGCCATGGCGCCTTGAATGATTAAGTGACGTAGTTCCAAAGGGTCAATACTTTGCTTTCTGTTATCACATAAAATCCCAATTCAAATTTTGCCATTAGCTTCTGACTTCTTGAAATGCAATCTGTAATAAATGATGAAGTATCATATTGGATTACTTCCCGATTCCTCTAGAAGGCTCCACCAGAGGAAACGAATGCATTTTAAACACCCAAGCAACCAAGAAACATTTCAGTTTAAAAATCTATGCAACATATAATGTGTTTTTATTGCTTAGCAAATGGTGTGTACTGCTATAAAACTCACTAGTATGATTAGTGCTCTTGGCACAGAGTCCTGGACAAAGTATCTGTTTGTGATTATAACAGAAAGGTTACCAGGGCCATGTGAAACGTCAAACTTTTTTTCAGATTACTGTCAATGTAAAAGAGGCGCAGCTGGGACTGATAAATGAGCCTTTAGTGCCTTTAGATTCAGAGTGAGCAGGATGTACATAGTGTACTTTTCTAATAAAAAGGAGAGCCAAAATGAACTTTTATGTTGATGTGCTTTTTAAGCTAAAGACCTGAATAATTCAACTTTTGGGGAGGAATTACTCAAATGAAAAACCCTGTTAACAAG
Source organism: Girardinus metallicus (assembly GCA_903067095.1). Taxonomy (NCBI): domain Eukaryota; kingdom Metazoa; phylum Chordata; class Actinopteri; order Cyprinodontiformes; family Poeciliidae; genus Girardinus; species Girardinus metallicus. The sequence goes on along the minus strand of CAEGAE010023636.1, from coordinate 28,465 downwards.
TTTTGAAAAAAGCTGTGCTTGCACCCCCAGGTACTCTGAATTGGTCTCCCTTAATTGTTAATAGTTGTGTGTGTATGTCTGTCTGTGTGAATGTGGTTTTTCTTTGGGGGGGTATGTGGGAGGCTGAGGAGTTGGAGTGTGATGGACTAGCAATTGTTTATGTTTCCCAAATTTTGCCCAATTGACACTATTTCCCACATAATCCTGCAAGGAAAAAGTGGGTATAGATGATGGAGGGGCAGATTAACACAGATTAACAGTGGAATTGTAAATTAGCTTGTGCTGACTGAAAAATGTATTCTGGCTATGCAGTAGTGGGGAGAAATGGGAGCGCTGGCACAGAGCTCTGTCTATAAGATGGTCAGACCTGGACAGGACTATAAACTATGTCGAATTAAGGCCTGGGTTAAGTGTTTTGAATTATGATTTTTGTCACATTGGACATTCAGTGCTGGGTAAATTAGGGGTAGAGAAGACTCACAGCACTGTACTTTTCAATCACTGTGAGGTGCCAGTTTATTAGGTTTACAAGCTTCTGCTTTTTGATAGAAATTACTTCCTTCCTCCTCCGTGGGCTAAATATGACACAAATAAAAGCCTAATAAAATAAAATTTTGGTTGGAGACTTTGCAATCATCACTTTCTTGTTTGGATAAGCAATGACTTTTGGGTTTGTTGTTTTATTTGTAACGTCATCAGTGCTTTTCAAGTTCTTGGATGAATATAACTAGCATATCAGCTGAAAAATGTTGCAAAAAATAATAAGCTGTATATCCTTTAAAGATAAATGTGTAGAGTTATAATTAAATCTTCAGATTTATTTCCACTTAAGACATCAAACGAGATAATGTCAGTCTTTAGACCTTGTGAACAGCATAATCAGGCAGTTCCCTGATAAATAAAGCTAATATACATTGTCATTTGACAGCAAAGAAGCAGCTACAACCTTCTTGTAGACTAAAGGGCTTAACTGTAATACCAGTGCAGTGCATGTACATGCATTTACTCAGAGGTGTCGTTAGTAAGGTTGTTGGCTCCGTTACTAAACTAAAAGAGCAGATGACTTTCCCCTATACTTTCCAAGAGTATGTTTGGGAAGGGAACCTCCATTTGGGGTTTGTCATGGATACCAGAATGCTCAAGAGAGCTTGTTTGGTTTTCCTGCTTTGATTGTTGTTTTTCTGCCAAGTCATGAAATTGAGGGGAGTGGCGGGTCTGCTGAGGATGTAGTGCCGACTCCGTCACTCTGTGGGTAAACATTGAGAGAACTCGCGATTGACGCACAGGACCCATCAACCTGAAACAACAACAACAACAAGATAATAACTGAGCAGCACAACAACAGATTCAGTAGATTAGCTCACTCTTTACTGTCATTTTCCCCAGAGATGTTTAGCAGTGGTGAGGTTCAGTAGATGTGACTCAAATAAAGAAATTTTGAACATGGATGCCGTCAATGCTTTAGACTTAATGTGGGAAGATTTTTATTTGTTGACGTCACCTAGCTTATGAGAAAGTTAAGTTTGAACAGGACAGACTGAATGTGGAGATATTTATACTTAACTGCTCAATGTGTAAACCTGGTGAAAAAGAAAGGAAATGGATTTTGACACCGTTTGAAACCTAGTTTAATCAACAATTACATCTATTTTTTTTACAGCGCCTTTATAATACCTAAATGATGGATTACACTGTAATGTGAAACTTAAAATATTTGGTACAAAGTTGACCTTATGACATAGTACAACATTCATTAATCAACATACTTATCCAGACAGTGCTATTTTATGAAGAAGGCCAGCTGAACAGCTTGAGTAACACTGCAGGGTGGTGCTGTTTTATAAGTCCCCGTTTCACTTTACTAAACAAAAATCCTAGTCCTCAGACACTCTGGACTTTGAAGTTAAAGTATGATCATCTTGTCGGTGCCTTATTCCTGGAATCGCACACACACATTTTGGGTTTTTTCTCCTTGGTTATCTAATTCTATTAACCTTTTCAAAACAATATGCAGGACCGTGGTTTTGTTTGTGTGCAAGAGAACATTCAAAGTAAGAAAAAGTTTCAGGCATGGAACAAAATAAATAGTTTTTATTTATAAAAGCAAGAAAACATTGGCACTGTTAAGTAAGACATTCAAAACAATATATCCCAAACTCTATGGTGGAAAATGAAAACCAGAACTTATGTGGTGAAACAGAAAAAACTCTGAAACAAGCAACTAGAATAACAATGGGACTGCCAAAGAATTAATTGGAAAAAGAAATAATATGCAGAGTATTGCAAAAATGGTCTGTCTCTTGAGCCTTTTCACATTTTGTCATATTACAACCATAATTTCTTTATATTTGATTCATTTTAGGACCAACACAAAATGGTGCATAAGTTTGCAGAGCGAGAGGCCGATGCTTATCGATCACATTGAACTAGTATGTTCTGTCTATAAGCAGATTTTGATGTCTTGTCACAGATTTTTAAGCATAGTGTCTTTGTCTTTGTGATTACCTTTAGATTATTTTAGGTTCCTAGATCATTAGAAAATGAAGCAAACCAGGAAAGAACATACTGTGTGGATTTGTTTTCCGTATTTAGATACGTTCTGTGTTTGGTTTAAATTTGTTGTCTGTTTTTCTCATCATTGAGTTTGGAGTTTTGTGTCTTTGTTGTGTTGAAGCTTCGACTCATGACGACTCTTCGTTATTTTGTATTTCTGTCATGTTGTGAAGTGTGTATTTCAGTCAAAGTCTCTAGGTCTCCTTTTTTCACTTCTAGCTCACTTAGTAAGTCCATTTCATCATTGTCGTTTGACTTCACGTGTGTCCTCTATTCAGTTACCGTCCCCAGCTCTTAGCTTATAGCTGATATAGTCACAGCTTTCAAGATTTACTGTCAGATCCAGATATCTGATCTACAGTAAATCAGATAAGTGCTAACTTATCTTGATTTACTGTCAGATAAGTTAATACTTTTTAGTTTGCTCTGTATTAAAGTCCTTAAATATTTTTGGATCTAAAGAGGGTGGATCCAGAGTCAGCAGAAAGCCTCATTTATTACATCCAGAAACTAGTGAGTTTCTGGATGTAATCTAAGTATAGTGACGAAGTCCTGCAGACACACATAAAGACAATTACAAAATCAACTTTCTACTACTTAAATAACATTTCCAGAATTAAAGGATTAATGTCCTTCAATTTAGATTGAAGATTTAGATTGAACTCATCTATGCTTCTATCTTTGGTCAAATTAAACTTTAGTAAAATTAGTCAAAGGTATGCCTATAAAATCAGTCGACTGATCCAGAATGCTGCTGCTCGTGTTTTGTAGTAGGGTGCAGTAACTTTGTCCTCAGCTAAAAAATGCATTTTAGCAGATGTATTTTGTTTAATGATTAAACTGAAGATACTTGTTTTGTTCGAGTGCATCACTTTCTACTCAGAAATAAAACAATGGAATCAGACATCAACTTGCAAAAAAATGTTTGTGGTGCCACAGTCTTTCTGTAACCTGGATACATTTACCCAATAGCTAGTTGTTCAGAGTTCTGTAAAATGTCCTTTATTGTATCTGACTAAGTTGAAAAGTAGAAGAGGAAAATGGGCTAGATGCAAAAACATACAATCCAGACCAGGTGTGAGCAAAGACCTGCACTTTTCACATCGGTTAGAGATGTTTTTGTTTTTTGTTTTTACTAACATTACTGTTCTCATTTTTCTAAACACAGACAAAACCTTGGATGACAAACAAAATACATTCTCAACATTTATATGAGAATACCAGACTACATCCAGTGCAGATCCCCCCTCCTCTTAAAAAAAAATCCATGTGTAACCTACACCTAAGTCTCTCTGAACTGTTGGACGGCCTGTGTGTCTGCTGCAAACACAACCAGGTGCTTTCAATCACTGCATACTTAGATATCCTTTTATGGCTATGACTGTTGAGTCCAAAGATTGCTGTTGTACTACTTTTTCCCTCCAACATAACAAAGTATAACTTTTTTTTTTTTCATCAGCACTGCTTAACTTTATAGGGTTGGTTCTTTAATGGGCCCATCAAACTACAACATGCATCACTACAATATTGTGCCCAGTATTTAGGGCCTAAGGAGTGAAACGATGTTTGTTTAACTTGCTCCAACTGTTGACTTTATAAGGCCAATATTACATGTGGTTTATATTTTTATATGGAAACAAATGTCTTGCGTGTAACAAAGGTGGCTAAGTTGGCTGGAGATTTATGGTTTTGTAGGGTTTAGACCAGTGATTATATCTGAATTACTGTAGTAGATTAATGATCCAACTGATAAAGAAATAATGATACAAAAGAAGAATGCACAACATACCATTGATTCATTAAAAACAACATGTTTAAAGAATGCACTATGGGCTGAACACTGCACAGAAAATGTGTTGATGTTACTTTTTAAGTAATCTGCTTAGTGGTTAGTTAAAACACCGAATGGTGCTAATTTCACACTCAAGACAAAGCAAAGTATGAAGGTTTCCTGGTATACCTGTGTCAGGTGTATCTGCAGTGATTACATACACTAAGAAACATGGCTTCTAATTATGCACATTCTTCACATCCAGTGTTTACCCCAAAAAACTTGCTAAGCCCGGTGGTTGGGTGCTTGGCCAGACATTCATCCAGCAGCCCGTCATGTTTTTGAGTTAAAAAATGTTTACCGTTGACAGGAAATTTGAAAATATCACTTGATAATCATTTGTTATTGAAAGACGGGAAGATTAACACCTGAACACCAACTATAAAGTCTTAAAAAATGCAAACATTTTAAAAAGACTTAAATAAATGAGCAATGATTAGCCTAGTGGGAGCGCAAGTAAAGTCTGGTGGCCCGCCAGGCTTACAATACACAGTGGGAAACCCTGACATCTATTTTCCTAACATCTCGTGTACAAATGTCAGAAGTGCTCAGCTGATCAATATATTTAATAATTGACAAAATATGTGATATAATAAATTCTAATCATTTGGCCTAAATTTTAAACCGTGTGAGCTTAGAAATATGCATTGTATTCTAACTTTTGCACTCTCCACATTCAGCTCTGTCTGTCAATTTGTTCACATTTCCCAGAGCTTCTTCTTTTCTTTTTACCAATAGGAGAAAAGTGAAAGGGATGGAGGGTGTGTTTAACTGCGTGAAAGGATTTAAATATTATTTTAAAACGTCATAATATTTAAAATTAATTCAGTAAAGTGCTGTCAAGTGACCTTCATGTTGTTGCAAAGTAATGGGGCTTCAGGTGTCTTTGTATGTGTGGCTTTGAATTTAAATCACATGGTTTTCTCCTTAGCAACTCAGTCGGTGAGAGGCTTTGCCAGCAGCTTTTCCACACCTCCGTCCGTCATGGAGGTAGTTCAGGAAATGGCTTGCAGGGTGGTGGCTGCGTTCGCTATTAAACACTGGCGGCCAAACTAGTCAGGAAGGGTTTGCACTTCTTCCTGCTGCTGGATAATTAAAAGCTGAGTATGACTCTACAGTCCCAGCTTTTATGTTTTATATAAGAGTCCCGACATTAGTTAACGTTTGCATTTTTAGCTGGAATGAAACAATTCATCACTTTCCAATATTGGAGAGTTTACAAGAAACATCCCATATAAGTTCTGGTCATTAAAATGAACTATTTTGTTGACTAGGAAAGTGATGTGCATATGGTCATAGCACATTAAACATAATATAAATACTTGTTCATAAAATGCACAATAAAGTACAGTAATGGGTAAGTTGGTCTAACAGTGATGTACAATTTCTTCATTAAACCTTTTTTGCAGTTACTTGCAGAGCATGTACTTTGCCATTTCAGTTTCAGAAATCTCGAATTATATGCTCCATCTAGTTTCATGTCTAACAAAATGCAACCATGTAGTTAAGTGTCAGCTGGATCAGATCAGCTGTAAATGCTGGAAACCTCAGTTATGTTAAAAGTCATTTTCCTTAATGTATTAACTGCATCCCTAAAATAACCTCAGTTCATTTAAGCTGCTGTCTCTCCCATTTTATTTGATTAAACAGCATTAAGTTGCTCCAATTCATCTATGTTTGCTTCTCTTGATGGAACGCAAAAAAATAAAAATAAGGGGAAACATTGAGAATTAAGCATTGTTCAATGTTGCCATGATTAATTGTTGAAGTTCCCCTTAAATACACTCGTTATTCTGATCTGGATTAACTGCAACATCACAGTTATGCCCTTCAGTTAATCTCAGTGCTACATTTTTATATAGTTTAAGTGCAAATCTGACCTGATCAGTCTAATGAGTAGCAAATTCCTGAAGGCTGCAGCCAGCTGTACGGTCGACTTTCAGGGAGGCAATTTGTTTTTTCCGTTTATTGACTAAATTGCAGGATCAACAGTAATAATCGGCAGAAGGTCAACACAGCAAGTTTCCACTTGAATCATTGGGTCACCTGAGTACATAACCTAAGGGCTTTCCAGTCAAGCTGGTAGTGAGAAGTAAAACTAACATGGACTTTAGCTCCTATTGCAGCCTGCTGGCCAGTTGAGTTAGTTCTTGGACTGCAGAGCGTTTTACATAATGGATGTCAAAGCCGAGGCCTGAAGGTTGACCTCTTGCTCCAAAAGGTGTAGCAGCTTTAAATCGAATTATCTCAGCACACTGAGTTCCTGCCCAGTCCATCAGTGACTTTGTGTCAACACAGACATGCTGATACTTGTGTTTTGTCTCTTTTGGTTTGTTTCCAAGTCATGTCCTTGTATTACAAAAAGAAACACAGCAACCTTTTGGAAAACTGTTTGACTATGATGGAGTAGGACATTGTTACATAGAACATTGTTGTGATGTTGTTTGTACAATATAAATACATTTACGGGCAAATAATACCTTTAAAAAAACACAGACAACCATTGTCTGTTTTTGCTAAAGGGAAAAACCCTCAAATATATGTATTTTTCTTACTTTCCTCAAATTCTGAGCTTCATGTACATTTCCTTGGTATTGATGGACTTGAACTGCATGACTTGGGTCAAATGTTTTAGGCCTTCTTCTACAATCTTTTCACAGCAGTTTGCTGAAGTTCTGGCCCATTCCTTCAGACAGAACTGGAGTAACTGAGTCAAGTTTGTAAGCTGCATACTTCTTTTCAGATCTGCCTTCACATTTTGTACAGAATAGACAGAGATGAAGGTTTTGAGATTGCCAAACCAAAACTTTGAATTTTTTGTCCCTTAGACATTTTGACTGTGTTCTTGGGGTCATAGATTATTTCTAACACTCATTTCTGACTAAGATTTAACTTCCTGGCTGACTACATTAGAAGTTGCTTCAGTATTTCCACAAAATGTTTCCTCATAATGACATCTAGTTTGTGAAATGAAAGGAAGAGCCAGACTTATGGAGGTCCTCAATTATTTCACTGATATCTTTCTGCACGGAGTTTGCATGTTCTCCCTGTGCATGCGTGGGTTCTCTCCGGGTACTCTGGCTTCCTCCCACAGTCCAAAAACATGACTGTCAGGTTAATTTTCCTCTCCAAATTGTCCCTAGGTGTGAGTGTGTGAGTGCATGGTTGTTTGTCCTGCGTGTCTCTGTGTTGCCCTGCGACAGACTGGTGACCTGTCCAGGGTATACCCCGCCTCTCACCCGGAATGTAGCTGGAGATGGGCACCAGCACCTCCCGACCCCATTAAGGGACAAGGGTGTACAGAAAATGGATGGATGGATGGATGGATGGAATCATTTAGGTAATCATAATTCAGCTAAAACAGGAAAAATTTCATGTTAGACAGTAATTTAGTGTATCTAAATGACTTTAATAATGGAGTGGGTAGAGCAGGCTTTCATTATTTTAAGATGCACTTAATAAAAAATAATGAAATAGAAAGACATAAAAGCGTCTTATGTATTTTTAAAGCAAAATTTGAGATTACTGTTTCAGTGTATTGTAAAAGTGGGGCATTAAAAGATTTAAATATTGACTATAATGATTCAGAAACAAAGTGTAGTTTCATGCTGCTTACTGCTTCTAGATTTAAGAGGGAAAGCAGATGAGAATCAATTGCTGACACTTAGTAAATGTGATCAACCCTATAAATGTAGAATATTTGAATTAAAAAAAAAAACAGAAGCAAGTTTTGTTTGTTTGGACGTGCTGCTAGCAGAATAGTATCAATTGCCAGCTTAATTTTAGTTTGCAGGGTTGTATTGAGAAGCATTCTTTTAAATAATGTCACTTGGAAGACCAAACTAATGGTGCATGGAGAAAAACATAGAACAAAACTTCTCATAACCTACCAAATGTCAGACATGGCAGCGGTGGGATGATGATGAACTATTAACATTTCTGGATATGCAGCTGATACTAGGCTAATATCAATCCATAATTAGAACAACAACAGTCTTAAACTCAACAACAAGCTACCAGGATTGGCAAAAACAAAAATAATAAGGTTGTCACAATGGTCCAGCCAAAGGCCGTACATAAATAATTGCTTTTATACCTCAGAACTGAAACATTACATAAGAGAGGACAAAGATTAAAATAGCAAATATGTGACATACTCATGGGGTGTACTAGGTTTGTCTCATCCACTACACTGGCAGTTCTGATTTTCTTTCAAAGCCAATACATCTACTTCACCAAAATGTTAACTGTGATCTCTCTGTATAAGTTGGATTTCTTGAGTGCTTTTATAATTTCCTTATGTGACATGCCCCAAGCAGTGTTTCTTCTCTCACTCTGATGCTTCAGATGAAACACAAATTGCAGGCTGTGGTCAGCTCACAGACGCCAAGATATGGTGAACATGAGCTTTACGACACTGGCAGCCTTCTAGCTTTTTGGTTCTAATTAAAGCCACTCTCCTCTCCAGATGGACGGCATGTTGATTTATGTCAGAGCCTCTTTGGAGGCTTGTAAATTACTGAGGCCCTAACATTTTTATGTGTGTTATCTACATGCAAAGAATATAGATTTACAAAGTACATATGAAAAGAAAGTAGATTCTATAACGGTCTAAACTTGCTGGGGTTTCAGATATTTGGGGAAATAGCAGTGATGGGTATGAGTGAGCTATTAGCCTCATTGCATCGTGCTGTTTTACTGGACAACCATGTGGTGAGTTGCAATGGTCAGAATGTCTTTTTTGTTTACGCCTTATACTCTCTTCCTCTCCAAACACATCCCCTACTTCTCTCATAAAACCTTTTGTTAAAAAACATCAGGTGTTTCCACTTAAGCATAATGTATGTTCAATGTCGGTGGTCTCATATCCTGGGGTTTTTCTGCGTACATATTACAGGTTAACTGTGACATATTGTCCTATATCTTTCCATGCACACATGTTATTGATTAAGTACAGCTGAATGTATGTTTCTTAAACACTGACACACTGGCACATGAATCGCAACAAGCATGATAAATCATTGATTGTGAGTTTCATGTGACAGTGATCTGCGTTGGCCATGTTGTTCTGATATGCAGGGATTGTTCCCAGAAAGAGAGAACAGAATGTCTTTATAAAAAAAAGATGAGATCTGATGATGATTGTTTCTCACTGATTTAAAGTTTCATTTTTTTTTAAAATTTGAAGATGTATACCACAAATCACTCATTCAATTCTAATGCAGTGCAGATATGCATATTGACCTGCACTAAAAGGACATGACATTATGACCACCAGGAGACAGAATTTATGACGCTGTAGCTTTTGGTATTTTACAGACTTCTACTAGGAAAACCTGCATCCTTCACCCAAAGCAAACATTTGAAGGGACAAGTTAATAACTCACAGGGAGACGGCACTGTCCACAGCAATGTTGGTGGCACGTTAAACTGACAATTGAAATATGTCGAAGCTGCATCTATCAGATGATGGATAAGAACTACTTTTATCTCAGATACACTAAAATTAGCTTCATCCATAGGATGGTGGGTCTACTGCTTAGAGACGGAGTGAGGAGCTTTATTATCTGGGTTTCCTGTGTTTCTTACTGTGGCAACACAACTGATGGTAGGTGGAAGACAATGGATGCAGGGCGGTCTACTGGATACTAGCTCAGGGGTCGTAATACTATAGCATATACAGGTTTGGAAAAAAATTAAGAGATCACTGCACTGAACCCCGTTGAAAACCTCCTTGGTTATTCCACCAAATATTGATTTCTGAACTCTTCCTGAGTTCAAACATTAATATTGTTGTTTCTAAATGAATATGAACTTGTTTTCTTTGCATTATTTGAGGGCTGAAAGTACCATCTTTTTTCTTATTTTGACCATTTCACATTTTTTGCAAATAAATCCTAAATTTTTGCTTGGAATTTCTGAGACATGTTGTCAGTCGTTCATAGAATAAAAAAAATACAATGTTCATTTTACTCAAACGCATACCTATGAAAAGTAAAATCAGAGAAACTGATCATTTTAAATGGTCAATACATTTTTTCTAGAGCTGTGGGTGTATTTTCTTATTTTGTCCTACCTCAAGTTGCAAAGTTCTCATAAAGATTTCTTGATCTCTTCTGTCATCTAATCGGACTTTCAGAAACATTCAAGCCGATGTTCAAATCTAATTTTATCTAGAGTTTTGATTAATCAAACTTCTCCAGAGCTCTGTGGCTGCAATGCTAGAACAAACACTGCAAGTGTCCCGATGGGCATCGTTAGCTGAATGAGGACAGTCTGCAACAGCTGAACTATATGAAGCTGAACATCCTCTAACATAATTCGCTCCAGATTAGTTATTACTAAAGTTCACAGTTGGAGTGGAGCTGGTGACAGTGTGTCAGCACGAGAAGTTTTTTATCCAGTCTCTATGATTGTGTTTAGAAATTGGAGTAAACAAGCCAACAAAAAAGTTAAGCAGCTGTTTTTTGTTTGCTTGTTTTTACCTTAGTTTGAAATTTGTTTAATTACATCTAAATGTATTAGAAAAATGTCATTCATTCGTTTTCAGGTAAAAGGGATTTCAAATTTCTCTCTAACCCAGAGATTTATTGTTGTTGTTGTCTCTGCTTTATACTATTCAACCAGAGCAGAGTTGAATAGTATCAAGCAGATGAACCATCAGTAACCAATTAACCAGTAAATAAAGAATATACTGAGGACAATGGATGACTGGAACAACAAACCAGATGAGACTAATTTGCTGAGGGGAAGTAGCCAGAGTGCAAAGGACAGAGACCATAAAAGAAATCGAACTAGACACAGATCAGAAGCTGATAAATAGTCCACAAACAGAACACAACCAGATGTAAGAAAGACTCAAAAAAGTAAGCAAAATATAACAGGATACTACTAGTAAGAAACCAAAGAAAATGCAAGAAACTTGACTACCCAAACATGATAAACAAAGTCCAATCGATTGATAGTACTATGCTTTCTTAGTCAAGATGTTCAAGACTGTCCTCAAACATTTTGATTCATATGAACAAGACAGAATCACACCGTAGTTGCAGATGTTTTGGCTGCACATCCATGTTATAATTCTTCCATTCAAGCACAATACAGCTCTCCTTCATCTCAAACTGTTCAAGAAACCAGTTGGAGATTATTTGAACTTCGTGACATGGTGCATGGTTCTGCTGGAAGTAGCCACCAAGAAATGGGACCAAAGGCCGTTCAAAGTATCTTTTCTTTGGAGAGGTTATGCAGATTGAATCCTCGGTTTCTTTTCTATTCTTAGCTCAGAGTGGCATCCATTGTGGTCTTCTGCATCATGTGTGTTGGTTCACAGATGGTATTTTGGTTGTACTAAATGGCTACAACAGAGGTTTATATTGCCCCTTATATAAACAAGATATTTTCATCCACACAACTGTCATTAACAAGATATTTCTATTGTCTTTGGACAACTTTCTGTGACCCTGACATGTTGAATGACATTACTGAACATTATTATTTAAATCTCATTTCTTCCTCATTTTGGGGCCAGGATTGAGCTTCAGCAGCATAACTTTTGTGACGTCTTCTTGTCTTAAACATAAACTAATTTTTTTCTATGTGATTCTCTGATTCACTGTTTGTGTCAAACATATTTGTTTTGTGGGCGCATAAATGTTGGCTGGCGGCTTTGTGGGTTCATCTAAGTGGATTCCAGACGGTTTTTTTTGGAGATGGGCAAAAACTAAAAATTCAGAGATCTCTTAATTATGTGTTACAACACAGCATGTGTTGTAACATATAAACTAAAATATAAACAAACTGTTGTTTGATTGTTTTCTCCAAAACAAGCTGTTTACTTTAAAATCCCCAAATATCTGATTTCTGGGAAGCAACAGCAAACATAGCCCAGAAGAAACTATACACATCATCATAATTACACAAATCATTTTAAAACACACCCTATCTCAATGTAAAAATATATATCAAAATGTTTGTTCTGATGTATAATTTCCATAAAAGACTGAAGAATAAGAATTTTCAGCAGATATTGGCTCTTTAATAAACGTATGTTTGTCCTGAAAAGTATTAACAACTGAAGAAATAACAAGGATAGAAAAAAAAAGTTTAATACGTGCAAAAAATATGCAAAAACTGATTTAACTCATCCACCCAATGATTCCTGCACCTTATGAGCACAGACAATGTCTTAAATCACCAGAAGAATGAGGATTTGTTAGTTATTTCTCTTCCTTTTTTCCAAACATTTGGCCTTATTGTGCCTTGCAGGAATCATTCAAACTTTACATCCTGTTCACTAATTTAATCATTACTCTGGGATACATCAAAGTAAATATTTTTGGAAGAGGTCCACTTCCAATAAGTTCGGCCTTCTCTGCAGACTGAATGTGTTATCCTGTTTTATGAGCTGATAAACCATGCAACCACATCCATTGGTGAGAGAAAGCTTTGAAACTGAAGTGGAAAGTAAGGTGGAAAAACTGTACATTTCATTGGAAAAGGATTAGTTTGTTCATGAATAATACAAGAACAGATCTATGCTTGTGTCGCATCAATCCACAAAAGAAGAGGCAAAGAGACAAGCATTAGCGTAGTGCGCTCTGACTGCTGATGATTTCAGGCTGTTTTTACATCTGACATTACATTTTCTTTTCATATGCAAATCAGGTCTAGATGTGGTTTTTTGTGAGTGGAGAAGTCTCTCAGAAAGCACTCTGTTGAGTGCAGCTGTTCTCATTAGAGCTGTGGTCAGTGTCAGCACAATTCAGATGTGTTCAAGATGTGGGAGCTGGGATTAATGGAGCAAAGTTACCATCTGAGCTCTTCTCTGGATGAGACCCCAAACTAAGAGTAATAATAATGTCTCCATCTCAGTTACCGTTGCCAAGTCGGTAATGTTTTCTGCACCATTTAGCTTCTTCTCATACTAACTAAGACTGCACATGACCCAGAACAATCCATCACCAAGGTAAAATGGAGTCATTATGCTGCACTTTTCTTTAGCAGAAACTGGATTAATGGGAAGAAGGATAGAGTTAAAGGAATAGTAAGGACAATGAACTTGTTATGCAGTTCTTTAGTCATGCTGACCAGTCCAGGCATTGTGCAGCAGAATGAGTTATAATCATCTAGTTGTCCTCACACATTTCTATACCAATGCAGAGGTCAGTAGGCAACTTGCGGTCAAGTGCTTTCCCTAAAGGGCATGTTGACATGTAGTGGGGGAAACTGGAATCAGACTTACAACCTTTTCTACTCTTACTGCTGAAGCACAAGGCACATCAGACAAAGTCTTATTGACGTGTCAGTACGGCCTGGTCAAAGTCCAGATCTAAATCTCATTGAGATTTGAAAAATGTGGCAAACCTTGAAGATTGATGTTCACAGATGTTATTTATCAAGTCTAGATACGCTCGAGCAACTTTGCATAAAAAAAAAATGACAAAGATCTCAGTCATGTGGAAAGCTGGTAGACGCACAAGAAAACTTGGAGCTGTAAGAAAAAAAAAAAAAAGGAATTGACTAAGGAAGTCTGAATGTGTATCCATTCCCCACTTTTCAGGTATTATTTGCAAATGAAAAACATTAAAAACGATGCATCATTTTCTATTTGTGCTTCACAATTGTTGACTTTTTTTGTGTTGGTTGCATGAAAGTTTGTGGCTGTAATATGACAAAATGTGATGAGGTGTTTAGTCTTTTAGCTTTGTAAATTAATCTTTTAGTTAGTAGAGAAAACAGAGGCTTTCAGCTCATGAACATATGTTAATGAAAGCATTTTCAGATGAGGATTATACACTTTTTGCTCATCATTTTCTGCCAGGATTTTGGGTCCTAAATAATCAAAGCTGTTTCCATATCAGTATGTTTGCTCTTTAAAACAAATTTAATATATTTTTAATTGTTAACTATTAAAGGCCCCGCTGTGTTAAAGTTAATGGAGCCAATTCTTCTGTTAACTGTTTCCATATGGTGTAAAGCTCCACCCTCACACTAAAGTTGCATAAGGCAACACGTAGTTTATGTACCTCAACTATACACTGTTTTAAATCAGTTTAAAACATCAAGTTCAGTTCAAATTTTATCCCGTTAAAATTTAATTATGTAAAATACACAACCAAATCATTACATCTCATTCTTACACAATCTAATTATAAGGGCAGATTCATATTTAACTGCATACGATTTTGGTTCCCTATTGTTCATTGTAATTTGAGGATATAGTTAGTTGAGCCGATAACTATTATGTTTGGGTGAAAAGGTTTTATTTTTGCAGTCAGATGTCTCTTTTCCCAACCACAATCTGTGCAGGCGTGTCACATCCTGAACCAAAGCAGAAACCCCAGATACTGGTGTTATTTCTAGAATCTTCTACAAAGAATGTTTTTCAGCCAAATCTTCATTAGGAAGAAAATAAATACTTGCTTCATGTGAGATGTTTGCAAAAGCTAAAATATTTCATAATGAAGAAGGAAAGAGAGATTAAATTCTCTCTTTCACCAGGAGAGTAGGGATGTAAATGTATATATTTCCTATTTAAGTGCCTAAATTCACACTCACTGTGCTTTTGCTGAAAATAGGTTTTCAGAGAAAACTAGGTGTATTTCCCAAATGTCTGCAGTCAAGTTGGTAATGGCCCAGTTCATGGCTGCACAACAACTTGAATCTGCATTTCAATTATCCAAAAAAACAAAAAAGACATATAACCACTAAATTGATATCAGTATATGTTAATTTAGCAACATTGTACTTTGCAGGTATAGTCTGATTATTCCAGTCACAAGGTTACATACACCCATCATCATGGTTTATTCAAATTGGATGTTTATTACTAAAGCAAACTGTCTTCAAATGGTCTGCAACTAAAATAAACACTGTTATTATGTACAGAACAGTCTGAACACAAACTGAAAAGTAAATGTTAGCAGAGCTTTATTCAGCCTTACTGAAACATGTAAGATTTTTCAACACTACAGATAAGATCCCCTTGCTGTGCTACAACCTTTATCTCAACAGATCTTAACCCTAACTTAAAAAAAAACAACGTTTTATTTTCCCTATGAGAAAAACTGAAAGTCCCTCTCATTTCAATGAGTAGCCATCTAGCTATGTTTCTCACAGTTTTTAACAGGCTTTTTTTCCTGTTCAGAATTTCATGCCAAGATTTCCATTTTATGTGACACACCATTTGTTGGAGTGCATCTCTTCATATGGATTCAATCTGGTGTGAGCTAATGAGTTTCGCAGGTGGCTGGAGTTACGTGCTTGACTGTAGTTGGAAAGAGAGGGAAGACCCCGCAGTTTGGGTGAGGTAACTATTGCCTGCATTGTTATGAACGCTCCAGACACACCAGTTACCATGCTGAGCTTCATTCTTTTGTTTTACCACTACTCATTAGTTCTTTGTTTGAGAATTTGTAAGGTGCTGCTGCCACTATCTGTGACGCAAAGATGAAAGATACTGGATTCACATCTGTAAAGAAATGAACTGCTGCTATGAAGCTTCTGTTAAAACAAGAAACTGGGTTAGCCGGCAGCTGTTTCAAGTCATTACTAAATAAAATGGATGGCTAAAACCTTGGGGAGAAAAGAAAAGAAATGAGAAGGAAAAAATGTAATATTCTGTCAATGAGTCAGAGTGCAGGTTGGGCTGAAGTTGACCTAATCTTTACAGATCAGAGATAGACAATGTGTGGGTGTGTAGTTGTGTTTGTTATGGGTTTATGGGTCACTGTGGGGACCACTGAGGCCTTCTGGGGCTTGAGCTGTTTGTAGATTTCTACAAAGAATAGTGCAAACAACCCAATCATATTTTTACAAATAAGACAGGTGTGAAGACTTTAATCGCGAAACGTTTTGAAATACAGTATTCTAAGACTGACGTAACTTGTAATTGTAGTTTGAAATTTGAGAAATCAAGAAAGTCCTTTGAACCTTCTTGGAGTTGTGCCATCTATAGAGGTGTGTCTTCTGATCATGCAGATTGTTACTTAACATGAACCAGAAGGAAGACGTACGCACATAGGAAGCTGCAGCCTATAACTGCAAAGTTGCTCTTGCTAGTTCTTTGTTGTTTTATCCCTTTGAGCTTCACTCAGTTGCTCTTAAGAAAAACGATTCATCACAGGGAATACGCAAAGGCTAATATGAGTAATGCTAAATGGGTTTATGATGTTAATAGTTCATATAGGATTCTAAACTGTAAAAAAGTAAGTTTTACAAAACTGGAAATAGCCTCCAAATCACATATTTTGCGATAAATGCCAATAATATACAAGTCTTCTCATTACCAAGTTATGTGTAACAACAAACCACATCAAGGCTTCACTGTGTAAACTCATTCATCACTACTGCATATTGCAGTTCAGACTACATTGAAATGAAAATTGTGTGCAGATTTGGGTCAGCCTTGATGACCCAAATCTGGCTAACCATCAAACATCTCTGCCAGATGTTTGATGGTTAACTCAACTGTACAGGAAGTTGCCAGATAAATTATAGCTTTGGCAAAGACTTCATGTGCGCATCTGTGTTTTCATGTTCATTTTAGCAGACACAGGCCTGTCTGTTTAATAGGAGAAAAACATATCCTTTATTTCACAGCAGAGAATAAAAATGGCAGCTCAGTCAGGTTTTTAATACTAAGGTGACTACAAAACTTGTGATAGACATCTGTCATCTCAGCCCAACCTTAGCTTGTATTTCTTAACAAACACAAATGCTAGTAAACGTTTATTTGTGAAAAACTTGACTAGATGTATGAATAAATAACATCTCAGTCATCATTCAAGATTAAAATATATACAAAAGTTTTTTTTTTTATAATAATTATACATAACCCTTTTAATATGTGCTCATTTTTCACTGAAAACGCTGCCTTCTTGTGAAGTGGAGGGATAAGAATGAATGCTTTTCAAAATCTCTGGCAAACAAAACTAAAAATGCATAAATTTGCAAAGCTTTTAGAAATACTGGGATGCCTGACTCCTTTGTGTGAACATGCAAACGTAGCATTAGTCATTGCCAAAACACAAAGGTTGCATTTCAGGGACCTAATGAACGTTTAAGGCTTTTACTGTACTTATAAACAATGACTAAACCAAAATACTGACTATACAGTTAGAGGATAACTAAACTAAGAGACTGAACTAAGTAAAACAAAACAAGGCAAATAATAATAACTAAGGCAAACGCAATTAATTATAACTGTGAACCCATATCCAAATATTGAATTGACATCATACATCATGGGCAAACATTGGCGATTAGGCAAAATTTAAAACAGCAACACAGTCCACGCCTTCAGGAAACAACCGTTTCTTGACAGCCAAGAGTCCAAAGCCTGTGGATGAAGCAAAGAGTGTAGCACAAGGAGCTGGTTTTTACCAGGATAAAGAAAGGAAACACTGTAAGTGAATGGAAAGGACAGGACAAGTATAAAACAAGCCAAGTGGTGACAAGGGGAAAAAATGCTTGAGAGGGGTAAAACAACTGGGTCACTTGAGAAAGTGACTCACTGACTGCCATGTAGACCTAAAAATGTGTTAGTTTAGCTATTCTTTGTTACAATTAGATTCATTTTCCTACTTCCCTTGTTTGTCTACTGTCCCTCACCGCCTTGTGTCATTCTCTCTCGCTTTCTTTCTTCAGTCTGCCGTCTGTTTGCTCCCCTCACATCTGCAACTTGTTAGCCAATCAGCCCTGGTCTATTGTTCCAATATTCACCCCCAGTATTTTACCAACTCTCTTTCACTCACTCTTTGCTCGAATCTCCTGTTATTTTTCCATTACACCCCTTTGTTTCTCTGTTCCTGTTACACTGCTCATATCTATAAGTGTATTACTTTTATTAAATATATTCAAACTCATCTCTGCCGTCAACACTGCCTGTATTTTAGGGTCAACTGCTTCATCACGACAATCATGTTTTCCTCTCAAAATGGAACATTTGTTTAAATAATCAACCACTATTGTTGAGTAGAAATAGTCTTCCACCATTCTGTTAAAGTAGTGCTTCATAATTTTTAGAGGATAACGCTTTGTGATTATATAAAAAAAACATACCAAAAATTAAAAGGAACCATACGAAAAAGAGTGCATGAAGTTAATTTGATTTGTCAAAAGATAAGATAAATTTATTTAGGTCTTTCTGTCTGCAGTACTTTTAGTGGAATCCTTGTGATGTATTGTCATAGAAAAATGTCTTCAGTTTCAGATGAAAACACCGGTGAGTGGCACTTGGCTTAGACTTGTTTGCTTATCCAGTAAATATTGTAATTTATGGCAATGTAATGACTGATTAGAATTAATTCAAGGTTTAGGTTGCTGCTCTGCAACTTCTTACAAATTGGCAGCATGTTGCGAGTGTGGATTAAGAATGCAAACTCCACCATGATGCATGGTGGAGTTTGAAAGCTTTCTGCCCGTTTTAAACATGCAAAAGAACTGTTTTGTGATTGTGAGGATTCATTAAAGCAAATAACAGAATAAAACCCCTAAACACCGGCCTCATACCAAGGCAAAAAGCTGCCCCTTTTATTCTTTTGCAATGCCAAAGGAAAAAAAAGCACTATGCTCAGCCTCCCCCTGAGAAGAGATCAGTGTATGCAGCACTCTCTGTGGAGAAGTGCGTACAACGCCAAATCAGGCATATAATTTGGTTGATAGGAGACTTATTTCAATACTGAAGTCAGATGTGGATCTCCTTTGGAAAAGAATCCACGATGCATCGTTAGCATTGATTTAGACCGACAAACTATCTTGGCCAAGCAAAAATGTGTAAACTGAAAGAGATCAGGTTAGAGTCATAAATGCAAATTCATAAAGTCAAGAATCAATTTATAGAATATTGATTCTTTACTTTACATCATGATGTGTATGGATGGTGGACCCAAATGCAGCAGGCTAAGATGGAGAGTAGATACTGAAGATTTAATTAAAAAAAAAACAACTTACAACAAAAAACCCTGGTGAACGCAGGGAGCCAGAGCAGAACAAAAACACAGGGACCAGAAATAAGAGTGCACAGGGGATTAAGAAATAAATCTAACACTAAAGAGTGAATATACATAACCAATATAATTAAAGTACAAGGAATAACTAGACACAGAAAATAATAAAACATAATAAACTAGAATCACTAAGAAAAGACTGACTAAGTAAAACAGAAACAAAGCTTATCTAATGAAAGACAGAGACCAAGGAAATATTGACAATATCTTATCTGGCAAGATTTTTTGTAATGAAGAAAATGGAGGAGGAGGAAAAGCTGTGAGCACTTAAAGTTTATGTTTATACAATGTAGAAGAGCTCATAAAAAATTCACTCTATACTTACTTAATATTCACTCTATCTTTGTTGCCAGAGTTTAGTGATCAGTGAAAATCAAACAGATTTGGTATAATTGTCTTATTCCTTTGTCTTGCAATCTTCAAAATATTCAGATTAAGATTAATGCACAAAATGAAAACTCCTGTTGGTGTGTAGATTGCTGTACAGAAAACCCACCCCATCTGCATCCTCTCATTCTGCTGATAAGCTGATACAAACATAAATTGTGCTTATACTCCTCCACAAGACTTTTGGTGGGAAAAGGTACAGAAACTTACAGTCCAGCAATTTTCCCGAGATTGTCAGCAAACATCTTACTACAAAAGTAAGATATTTCCAGTGGCACTGGAATTGTGGTCGGGCGGGCAGAAAACCAGCAGTAATCAACCCATGTCCCAAAAACTAAGAGAGCAGTTGGAACATGATTTCCTTCACACTGAAATTAGGGTTTACAGATTTGTTGCCAACCAGTGTGTTCAAAAAAAAAAAAAAATAGAGCTCCAGGATACTGCAGGGTGGTCTCATTCTGGTGTGAAAGGTGCTTTAAGTCTCAGTCTGGTGCAAAAGGTGCTTTAAGAGCAGAGTGGAGTGGCTTCCTTCACCCCTTAATTCTGCCGGCTGTAAAAACAAATGGATGAATAGATAACGTCTTACAGCTTTCAAATCCTTTCCTGTGTTGGATTATACTGTTCAATGACATCATCCAGTCACAAATTTACACCTGTGTTAGGATTAAAAATGAGAGGCTTGGTTTGCTGAACGAGCCTGTAAAGCAGTGACAGCCACAATGAAGACGTGCATATCCTTTCCAGCTAAGTTCGTCGCTGAATGATGTTTTTGGCAGTTGACCAAACAGGGCATATTGATCAATACGCATCAGAGGTGCTGACTGAAGGCCCCAAAAGAGAGAAAATCACTCACATGTGTGCATTTCACATTTAGACATGCCTAGTCTGTCATTTGAACCTTCAAAAAATTATGTACTTATCATTTTACATACACAGCCTTCCAACCAAACAAGCATGAAATGGGGCAGGATTATAAATCACTCATATCAAGTTCACTCCCATGCAAGCTTGCCTTGAGACACAGAGGGGGGAGACCATTCCTTTGCACACTATGATTATGTCTGTTCATAATTTCTCACCCAAAGAATTTGTGTTTTTTAGATATCTTATTCAAGATAACCAATCAAAGCAAGAGTTGTGTCCAAATGTATTGGTGTATACATTTGGTTTTGAAGAAAACACTTTACGCTTTGTGATAAAAAGAGCTAGATCTATGGGTAAATGGGAGAAATGGCATGGGAGTTTGAGAGCATGAGAAGTCCAAGACCTTCTTGAGAAAGATTTTTTTCATTTATTTAAAAATCCACAAAGCTGTAAAATAGTCCTTAGCTGACCCCTAGTCCACATCTGATTGGTCACTGGGATGCTTCTCACTGAGGAGTGGAAATATTGTTCACATGTCCTTGATTTACCTTGGAGACACACGTTAGTGTAATTCACGAAGTGACTATGAATAGCGTTTTCTTCATCATAGCCATGTTTTGGTGATCCAAAGTTAAGTTCATCCACACATTCAAAACCCTGGGCCATAAGGAACAGCCTGTTCTGTCCCAGAGTGACCTCAGCTGTTTGTGCAGAGACGTCTCCATCTTCCAAGCTGAGAGGTTAGTATGCAGAGTTAGACATTCACAGAGATTCAGGCAGGTTCTGAGATGTGAAACAGCGCAATTTGTACCTAAAATAAGATGCACCAGAAAGTTATTATTCAGATTTTAGCAATAAAACCCTTTTTCTCTTACTTTTCTGAGAGCCTAATACTCTCCTGGTACTTTTTGAACTTTTCTGCAAAGTGTTTCTTCCTGGTCATTAACTTAGTCTTCAATAGTAAGTATGTATATTAGAAATTAGATTTGCTTTGTATGTCAATTGTTACATTTGTTTTTATTTGATTTTTTTAGTCATGTGTGGAGGTGCTTTTTTTGTTCATTTTTATTTTAAAAACAAATTGTTTTTTGGGTTTTAACTTGTATTTAACAGTGCTGAAACAGTTTTATCGTATGTGCAATATAATCCCACGGGCACTCATAAGCGTGATCGTCAGAGTGACTAGCCAGACCATGAGGCAGGAATGTTGTTCAGCGGAAGACGAGCAAAATTGTTTCCCAATGCATTGTGTCATGACCTTCACTCCAGGGGCCATTCATAAATTCCCAGCCTGAACCTGGACATCAGTCATAATTTATTCTTTAAAAGAAAGTGTCATGGACTGAAGGAACTCTGGCTTAGGTTGTGGGTTTTCTGACCACTAAACCTGCTTCTCCTGGGACACGTATCAACCTGAAAAACAGTAAAATCTCCCAGGGAAGCTTGCCAGCAAAGGCAAAGCTCCAAACCATGCCGTAGCTCTGAGTGTGTGGCTGGGAAGTACCGTATCAGTTCCCTCACAACTTTGCAATGAACATAAGTAATGGATTTTATTTAGAGGTGTCACCTTACTTCAGTTTGCATTTGTACCGTTAACAAGTCAGATAGTTTCTAGGTTTTTCTGCTCCCTCCACAGTCTTTTTATTATTAACCGCTGGGGAATAGTAAAGAAATATGACATAAATCTTCTTGTCCCATGATGCAAAGCTGGACTTTGTTTTTACTCTTTGCTTTAAAGAGGAATATTACTTGAACCACAACTGTGGTTCAGGGACTAATATGTTAAATTGTTAATACTTCTGATGGTTCAGTGTATAAAAACACATTAAATAGAAAAACAAAGTTTGAACTAAAACTCAAATAAATTGATTTATTACTAACTTTCTCATGGTGTCCCAGGGAAACTTGAGTTATTTTTTCCTACAAGTATACCAATAAATTTGTCACGATCCTTAGGACTTCAAGTTCAGCTATATTGGTTTGCTTTGTCTTTATGTGTTTCTGTTTACTCCTTGGTTTTGGTATTTTTAGTACTCTTTGTGTTTGATCATGCTAATGTTTCCTCTGTATTCGTTTTGTTAATTAGTCATTTTCCTTCAGCTTCTCCAGTTATTCTACCCACACAGCTGTTTGTACAACCAACTGTTCCTTGCCCTAGTAATCATTATCCCGGGACCTTTTTTTGTTTGCAATGGATTATTTTTGCTTCCAGTACTTGATCATCCATCTACCCATTGTCCTTAGCCGCTTTTAGAGGAGGGTCACAGGGGGACTGGCGCTTATCTCCATCAGTCATTGGGTGAAAGGTGAGGTACATGATTGTAGAAAAAAAAATCTTTCAAACTTGCAGCAGAGGGAGTGGCGCACCCAGTTATTAGATTTAGGCGGCAATTAATTTTTCACATTTGGTCAGGCTGTTTTGGATAGCCTTTTCCTCTGAATTAAATTATCACTAAAAATTGTATTTATTTTAGTTATCTTTGTCTGTGTGGCGGCAAATACATTTCCCCAGTACTGCAGTACTTTTTGTCTTTTTTTTTAAAGTTGTATGTCTATGTGAACTCTTTCCTAAATGAGTCACCAGAGAGGATTTGTGGAACCACATACTCCGAGGGGATTATTGTCCAGTAAAGTTTCTGGGAAAAAGGAATCAAGCCCTTATTCATCATGTAAACATCTCTGTATGTTGGTCCCAAAGCTACAACAAATGGGAGCCACACAAAATCAACTTTGAGACAGAAAGAATAAAGAAGTGTAAATAGTGGTGATAATAGAAGAACACTGGACTTGTTTCAAACTAAAGACAAACCTATATTATTCAATTCAGTTCAGGTTTATTTAATCAAGGACAGCACAGTAAACAATGTTGCATGATAAAAACAAGGCAATCATTGTTTTGTGGTTTCCTAGCCACAGGCCACGTGAAAATGCATATTAGAGAAAATGAGTTCTCCACAACAATAGGTTGGTGTACCTTGGTGTTCACATATTTGTTTTTGTTTCAGCCATTGGGAATTGAAAACATTTTTTCAGCTGCATGAATCTATAGTTGCAGAACCTTCAACAAAGATAGGGGTCAATAATAAAACTATCAATCAACATGTTTTACAGGGTTTACAGCATTTTTTGTTGCATTTGTTTGATTCGCAGGATCATCAAAATTGGAAACACTTTACCAATCCTTCCAGCATAAAGCATTAGAACAAAAGCTTTCCTTTAAGCTGCAGTATATAACTTTGATAATTTTTTTATGTTTGTTGAAACTGTCACTATGTTGTGACAGAATGGCGTAAGACAGATAACCTAAGAAAAAAATAAACTCCCTCCCAGTGCTCCCCGTGCTAACTAGAAACAACCAATCTGAGTCCTGAAAATAATAGAGGATCTGTGATACTGTGGGCCTCTTTTACCTCCGAAGTACCTGTGAACCCTGTGCATTAAATAGCAGGAGATCATAAGTACCAGTATGTTGGGCCCCGCTAGCAAACTGAAAATGCGTCATCACCGGGCATTTCATAACCTGATCAAGTTCTGGCTGAAGTGTTCAAGGCAGTGACTATCTTGCTTAATGTTGTTTGCCTGTATTGCTCTTTTCTGTCATGTACAATTACAGTGATATTGTTTTCAAGGCCTTTACGACTAAAACAGTCTAGTGGCGCTGCCTTGCTTGTACTGTCTCAAAGCCCAAGCTGTTATTCTTGGAGACACTTTTAGATTTTGTTTAAGATGTAAATCCCTAATCACATATTCAGCACATCTGACATCACCATGCATATTGATTCTTGCCTTCTTATTTTTTGTGGAAAACCACAAAAAGTTCTCCAGGTCACATAAATGATTCTTGGTGTGCAGCTGCTTTAAAACCTGGAATACGTAGTCTCATTCTTTTGTGCTCTGTTTGGCGTTACATTTGGCAGGCTGGCCTCTAGTAATAACAGCTCTTTGAGCAATGGGCTCATAATTTAAGCTCAGGCCCATGTTCAGTTGGCGTTCCTCCACACAACTTCATCTAAATGTGGGAGTGACTGACAAATGAACATAGCTCAATGTTGTCATTACCGTGAAATAATAGTGAAATGGGACCATTATGGTCTTCTGCACATCTGAAGGGGGGTTAGGTCATAATAAATTTTTCTCTCTATTCCCACTCTTGACCTTCAGTGTTTGTGCATCTTTTTAATCAGATTTTTGCATCTTTCATAAACAGTGTGGCATAGTGTTATCTCTGTTGCCGAAACCAGTTTATATGTGTTTAAACTTTATCTTCTGGTTTTATCACTTGTTCTAGTCATCTTCCATCAGCCCTTTTGTGTTTCTTTAATTACCTATAAATGCACAGGAGGTTTGTGGAAGTCCGCAAATTTAAGATGATTAAAATCTTTTCAGAAAATCATGGCACATACCAAATATGAGTAGGTTTCAATTAATTATCAGTATGTTAAATATTATCTGGTATTCAGCCAAATGCCCTTTGGACTTGAGTCATCCTAAAAGTATAAAAAGAGAGGGAAAAAAGCACATTTTGTTCCCAGTTATGCACGGTAGAGGATTCATGATGCTGCGGACTGATAAAGATTACAGTGGCTTTGATGGAAGCATCTACCTGCATTGGCTTTTGCAGTTTTGTGTAGCGATATACCTTATTTTAATAGAATACAATATACTTTATTGATCCCCAAGGGAAAATTGCTTATTAGTTGACAAGCTACTCCATCCAAGGTGTTTTATCTTTGGAGACCCGTTGTTTTGATATGATCCTGTAGTGACAGGATCATATCAATTAATCAATCAGCACATTTCAACAGCAAGGTGGTTCAAGGTGCTTTACCTAATAAAAACTCAAAATTACAAAGTCATAATGGAAACATGAGTGCCATCACCAAAGTCACATACATTAAACAGGCAGAGACTCTAATTGATAATTTACATTGCTCCACAAGGCGCAAGTATTTACTGAAAATTAAAACGCAAGTAAGCAAAAACTAGCTAACATTTATAAGTAAACAACAGTGTTCCTCAAAATTCGAATTTATGTAGGCCCTCAATCTTTTGCTCATAGCAAAGGACCAGAACGTACAATTTTGTTCAGCTGCTTGACTTGTTTCCATGATACCCTTCTCTGACATGCTTTTAACACCAGTAAAAAATTGATCATATGCTGAACTTTAATTTCCCATGTACTTGAGTGTGAAATCCAGCCTCCCAGAGATGATGGTGTCGCTGGTTCTCCCTACTTCAGTGTGACTCTTCTTTGGAAAAACAAAGTCGTTACTCATTGTCATAATCCCAGTAAATGCTCATGACCAATTTCACAGCTGCACAATGATGATGTGTTATAAATTTGATAAATCAGACTCACAAGAACAACAACTCAGGCTGACTCACCAAAAACGTTCGGCATCTGAAAGTTATTTATCAATTCTGATGTTTGGTCTACATCTGACTGGTTTTATGCAAACATTTTGAGGAGCTTTACTTTATTACTGAAATGGGATCAAAAATGGAAGAAGGATAAAGACTAGAAACAACACATTGCATGGAGTACACAAATTATGACTCAATCATATTTGTCATTTGATCTTTAGCATGATCAAAGACTTCACTTATGACTGCCCTCATATGAACTCTGTTAGCCATTTCTTAATTTTGTGTCAAAGTACAAAAAACTTCCTTGAATACTGCATATACTACCCATCATTTCCCTAACAACAAAAATATTTAAATTTAGTGATAATTTTCTTGTTTCCCACTCATACCCTTTTGATGTTGCAAATCACATTCACTCATTTTCAAAGCTGTGGACACAGGTCATGTGATTTGGAATCAAATCAAACTCGAGCAACAAATTTAATGACTTTAAGCACGACTTGATAAAGTTGCAAAGCAGGTTGACTTGAAAATACTTCATATCTTACACTGTACGTAAAATGTGTTACAATGGAAACAAGTCATATAGCAAGAGAAAAAACAACTTCCTTTGACTTGGAAAAGAAGAGAAAGTGAAGGCTACTATGCAGCATAACTCTGTCCATTGACAGTAAGGCATTTTTAGTATTGTTCTAAATACATCAAGATGCATGTGTCAGGACTGATTCTTAATTGAAGGTCTGGAGACAGTGACTGTGATGCGAGTGCTTCCAGATGTTGTATCACCATTTTATATGGTATATCAGAGCTGCCACTAATGTTTGGTCATCGTGTTGGGTAGAACTTCATGCTCTTACAATAGAAAGCTCTTGTATTATATTTCAGAAAACTTTTGAAGTTTTTTTTTTTTATCCTTTCCAAAAAAAAAGCCAGACGTGATCCACATAAAATAATTTATTTATCTTTGTTCTTTATTTTTAATTAAATGCCAGCAATACAAAGATCTAGCATATAATGTAAGATTAAGGACTCTGTTAAGTTGGAAATTTAATAAAAGTTTTATTGTGGGTCTGGTGTTGATTTGGGTGAGAGGCTGGAACTAATTATTTGAATATCCTTTGTTTCCACTTGCAAGTTTTTAACCCTTCCATGGTCTGAAGAGACAGAGTTGCACTGACCCCATGTGGGTGGTTACAAGTTTTTTTTGTTTTTTTTTAGTGTGGTTTTGGGGACTAACGATCTGACAGGTCAACTCCGCACACTTTTTCCCTGTCCGACAGTGACATCTGCCGCGAACCTCCTCAGCACCGCGCTACATCTACGGGAAGGTTAAAGACTGTATTGAGAGGTTGTACGGTAGCTGCTAAGTGGCACAGCTGTCAGCACTGTTGCCTTGCAGTGAGCATTGTTTTTTTTCCCAGGACCTCTAGGTCCCTCCCACAATTAACAGAAAATTAATTGCATAAAGAAATCAATTTTTTTGTTACGGATTAGTTTACTCATGAATTTCTCTGATTTTGGTAATCAGAGAAATTCTGATTCTGAAATTCTGATAAACATCAATACCATCAACTGTGGTACTGATGTTTCTGATGTTTTTGAAGTTCCTTTTGATGGCATACAAATACGCCTTTTGAAAAAAGATGTATAAATTCTGGAAATGAATTATTAGTCTGTGAACAAATTAGAAATTTGTTCAAATCCGAGTTTTGCTGATAAACATTCGCTCACTCCCTTCCAGATCTGCAGATCAAAAGGCAGAGTGGGGTTTGATGCCTTCATTTGGAACATTTAACATTTGTAGTGGAAAATGGGACTGAACTCACAAGCCTCACTGCCAGATGATTACTGATGCCTGCTGAACAAGATGCATGTGTAAGCCTGAAGGCTAGTTCCTTATTTTCCACTAATAAGGATTTGATGCGTTTTCTATGAATTTCAGGCAGTTTTGCAGCAGAAGTTTTTAATTTGTGGTTGTCTGTCCTTGATTGCTGTTGTTCATAAATCATTAGTTTTAATTAGAGCTCTCGGCTGCTCATTTAAAGATTAGGTTTTAAGGCCAGAACCAGAAAATGTTATAATGACATGCTGTGTTTTTATGATGCACTTAAAAATATCACCATGACAATAAATTAGCCTTATTCTGATTTGGTTCATTAAAATTTGAACCATATGGTTTTTCTACACAAAGAAAATGTAAATAAAACATTTCTGTTTTTTCACTTTATCTTAATTTCTTTCACATATTTGTAACACTTTTTTACTAAAACCTTATCATTAATGTTCTTTTGAGAATTTGACAACACCAGCTTTCAAATACTAATTAAGAACAGTGGGGAAAAAAGTATTTAGTCAGTTACCAATTGTGCAAGTTCTCCACTTAAAAAGATGAGAGGCCTGTAATTGACATCATAGGTAGACCTCAACTATGAGAGACAAAATGAGAAAAAAAATT